>JAOBAZ010255060.1:0-15870 GCA_026546875.1 Pteroeides caledonicum
ACTTACATTTTCATTTTGAGTCTCGTACTCAGAGCTTGTTGTTTTAAAGCCGTTCAACTTCAAGATTAAAATACTATTACCATAGGCAGCCCAAAATTAAGTTGTTTGAACCTTTGTGCTGTTCAAATTGTTAACATTTAATCGTAAAATTGGTTCTCTTCCCAGTTCCCTTATGTTATGATCGTGCGCTACTTGTACACAAGCATAGATATAGTAGACATAGATTGCTGACGCAACGGGCCAGTGGTGTCGCCACCATGGGCAATCCAAGATGGCGGCGAAAGAGGGCAAAAAACATAGGCCGGGCTACAATAGGGAAATCAATGTTTTTTGGCAATTTTGGTGCTTTTACCTTTCCGAATGGCATTCAACCGGATTTTTTTGAAAATAAGCAGTTATTGCGGATATTTTGAGTGCAAACTGAAGAGGTTGGGCTGTATTTTTACAGAAATATCGCTTGTTCTACGCAATGGCAAATTGGTCGGTTGAATGCCCTATCGACTTATCTTGGATTTGTTACGAACTTTTGAAGAAACACACTTGTTAGACGTGGGAACACGCAGGAATGTTATTTAGAGTTGGTTCATAGTGACTGTGGCCACTTGCAATTTGCAATCAGCGATTGGTAATGTTTGATAGTGTAGTATTTTGCATGCTGTTATTATTAATTAAATAAAAAATACATATTTCTATGTCTCTTGACGTCTCTTCTTTTAAATGCTGTGCGGCTTTTGCCTATACCAACAGCCGAGGGAGTAAAAACAGTGATAGCACTCAGATGTCATTCCACAAGTAAGTTTACATAAATTTACAATATATAAAATTTGATAGGATAACGTTGAACAGAGAAATATTTGTCAAAGTGGATAAGTATTATTTAATCTAACTTGATTGACATTGCCTACCTCACCTTGATACTGGTTAAAAAACTATCAAAATGAAACACTTATATGCTTAAATCTTTATTTATTTCTTGATTCTCATTTTACACTTGCAAATTCTATTTTAGTGCCCCTATACTGTACAATTTTTTGTACTACCTTCTGAGGAATTGTTGGTGGTGTAGACAATTTAACAAACCTATCAAATTTACACTTCTTTTTTGTAAAAAGCAAATTATGCTTGGCAAGTGTTACACTCTAACAACGTTACTGTATTTGGATTACCACTACTGCAAAATAGTTAAGATAAAATCACAAGGGTACTTAATTTTGATCAAATTAATGTAAGGGTTTTAGAGAAATATTTGTCAAAGTGGACAGCTATTCTGTAATCTAACTTGATTGACATTGCCTACTTCATTCTTGATACCGGTTAAAAACCTGTCAAATATTTATGCTTAAACCTCTATTTATTTCTTGATTCCCATTTTACACTTGATTCCCATTTTACATTTGCAAAGTCTATTTTAGTGCTCCCATACTGTACAATTTTTTGTACTACCTTCTGGGGAATTATTGTGGTGTAGACAATTTTTTTTCAACAAACCTGTCAAATTTACAGTTCTTGTTTGGAAAAAGCAAATTATGCTTGGCAAGTGTTACACTCTAACTGAGGACTATGTTCCCAGTTGCCTTTCGCTCCCCACAGCGACACTCTAAAGAAACACACTTACTCGACCGGAATCTCCGTGATGACCATATCACCATCTTGGTAAAGAAGATAACAGAGTTATATTGCAAAGTATTTCTTCATCGGTTTTCACGTCGTTCGCCAGGAACTAGGAAGCGCCATCCAAACGGCAAAAATTGAACAAACTCATACTATTTGGAACGACTGACTTTGACATTTTGTTTGAACCAACTCCAAATGACATCCCTGCGTGTTCCCATGTCTAACAAGGGTGCTTCTTCAAAAGTTGATGTAAAACTATCGTCACAAATCCAAGAAAAGTCGATAGGGCATTCAACCGACCAATTGGCCATTCCGTACAACAAGCAATATTTCTGTAAAAATACAACCCAACCTCTTCAGTTTACACTCAAAATGTCCGCAATAATTGCTTATTTAAAAAAAGAATCCGGTTAAATGCCATTCGGAAAGGTAAAAGCACCAAAATCGCATAAAAACCTTTATTTTCCCATTGTAGCCCTACACTTTTTGCCCTCTTTCGCCGCCATCTTGGATACGATTGCCCATAATGGCGACACAGCTGACCACTATGTCTACTATATCTATGTACACAAGTCACAGATTATATAATCTGTGGCTTGTGTACGGTGGCATAACATAAGGGAACTGGGGAGAGAAACAACTTTACGATGAAATGTTAACAATTTGAACAGCACAAAGGTTTAAACAACATAATTTTGAGCTGCTTATGCTGTGACAGTATCTATTGCGAGTGTTTCTTTTATCATTTATGTCATGTTCTGGCGTCTCGTATTCAAGTATCTAGTTGTATTTGACAAAACATTAATAAATATAATCCGCTATCTGTTTTACTTTTAGTCTTGCTGGGCTCTTAGTCTTTCCGTTGACTTCTGTTTACAAATAGCCGACGCTCGTCGTATTCAGTCACTGCTTTCTGCATCCTTTCGTTCTTGTTTTAATGCTCAGTGTGTTTATAACACCATTTTATGTTGACTTATTGACTTCATATGATAATCTTCTTCGCAATTTCCCAATGAAACGGTTTCTTCTTTCCATTTGCCGTTTATGTGTACAATGGCCTTCTCTTCGTTGATAACTGTCTGCTGTCGCTGTCTTTTGATGTTTCGTTTGGCTTTGGACGTTGTTTCTGTTTTGTTGTGTTAAATTCTTCGCGCTAGGAACATCTTGAAGCTTTTTCACTCGTAGTACTTGAACTTTTACATGTTTCTTCTTTCGCCGTACATATTGTTTTTAAGAAAGATAAATTCTGAACGTTTTGTAAATCTTTTATATAAGAATTACACACTTTTTTACCAACGAAACACTAAACAGTCGTTACTGACAGTTTATTTCACGATACGTCATTTCAATTTTTAAAATTTTCAATTAATGATAAAAATGATAAAAGTACCTTAGAAAAAGTTAAAGTCCCTGAGAATATGTATAAGAATAGACGTCAGACTGTTACATCAGTCGTTGAATGCACTCTGTTAAAGAGACTAAAGAAAGAACTGAGGTGTGGTGGATATATAAGATACAATCATATAGTACTGAGTCACTGTAGAGGTAGGGCATTGGAATTATTATCTAAACTATAGTATGACAGACAGTGTAATCGGTTTGTGCCATGATGATGGTGTGGTAATATTTGTTTTCCATGATGACCATATAAGACAGATTGAGATATCTAACCAAAATAGCAGTGGTCTTTTTTGGTGTATTACTAGAGATCTATCGTTATTAATGGAAAGAATACCTGGGAACGGTACACTAATAGAAGTACTAGACAGTTGTGACGTCCCTGAGTTATTAGTTCAACTAGGCATAGAAGCGCGTCCTGTTATTAAACCACTAAACGAAGACACTTAAAAAAATATCTTTACATATAGTATATACGAGATATGGAATTAACCTGGGATGAGCAAGAGTATTATGATTCAATAACAAATTTACTGAGGCCACGAGAACATAAGTGTGGTTGTGGAGAGCCATTGTATAACTACAAAGATGGTTAGTAACCCCCGCCGATGCCATTGATAGGCTGAGACCTATTGACAAGTGTGAGTATGATGACGAGATGTTTATTAATTCAATAGGAGTCGAGTATCTAATAGTTACCCACTCTGTTCTTAGAGAGAAACATGGATTTAGAGAATCACACGATGGGTACCTCTTCATAGACTAGTGATTGAATATACCATCACACGATGCGCGCATAAAGTTACTTAAAAATTCTCTAATATAGTAGTATATAGTAAATGGAAATTAGTAGGTACTTTAAGAATTCTTTTCTTGTTTCCAATCTGAAGACTATAGTTAACTCTAATTGTGTTGTGTGGTTTAGGGGAAGCGATGTGTGTAGATCATTGGGTCATGTTAAGCCTAGGGACGCTAGAAATAGACATGTAGACTGTGAAGACTGTACAATCTATAGTGAAATACTAAGAGGTGCCTCATTTCCAGGGCGCCATAGAAATGAGCAGCCACATGCACTTTTCGTCAACGAATCAGGTCTATATTCCCTGATAATAAGATCTAAGCTACCATCTGCTCGTCAGTTTAAACGATGGGTCACTTCAGAAGTGTTACCATCAATACGAAAGAACGGTGTGTACAGACCGTCTAGAAACCCAAGGAATAGGTGCTTACAAAGAGTAAGTGAGAACGACTTACACAAAACTGTAGTACAGTACATTACAGACTACCACCCCATTGCTAACCTAATAGCTACATTAGGAGAAAACCAGGTTTGTAACAGCTGTAACGCTGACGTTAGGCATGAGTCATATCAACTAAGCTACTGTATAAGAGTTGATCACCAGACATACTCTTATTAAACCCTAATAAAATATACAACTTACAAGCTGTTGAAATGAAGAGTCCATTATCAGGAGGCTATCTAAGGAACAATCAAAGAGACATTAACAGTATACAGAAGATCAGGAGCTAAGACATTGGTCTCCAACGACTTGTTTGAGATAATAAGAACCATAGAAGAGTACATGAACGAGGTACGTGTTTGATGTGACTTATGTCAGAGGAAGTTTAAAATGGTAACCACACTATCGAACCAGAAACGAGTTATACATCGAATAGAACATATAGTATGGTAGTATGTCGAGCAATAATGGATTTATAAATTCACTCTATAACTCAGTCTTAATCACTGTAGGAGCAAACCTTGTCTCAGTGGTCACAAAAAAGGACTTAAATGAACCACTATGTACCCCAGAATCATTGAGGGGTACTGCTAAATCGGCCCTTGCTGTTACTCTAAGTTCACTAGCTGTTAAATGGGCTGAGGATAAGAAATACATACCTCATGACCCATATTGATCAAACAAGTGTAACTATATACATGGCAAGTCTAGCCGCAGGTGGAATACAAACGGTTTTCGCAGCCGTCAGCTTTGCAGGACCAAGGTGGTTATTTCACAAATTCGATAAGAATGGCTATGAAAAGGAGATGAAACGCGTGAGGCCTTAGAGTCGTTAGCCCAGACTAAGGAAAAGTTCTGTGAGAAAGAAGTTAAACAGCATGACTGTACGCAGGAGCTTAGGCAACGTCTAGCTGATTAAGCAAACGAACCAAGCATTGGACCAACTAAGAGAGATAAATAGATTCATAGAAAGTCATAGGCCTAAGCTTAGTGACTATTACCAATTAACCATCCAATGAGATAAAAAAACTACATGAAAGCCTTTAACGCTGCCATTGGAACAGGCTTAGGTGTTGGTCTATCATTCTTGCTTTAAAGACAAAACTTTATTACAGTATTATAGTAATATGTTAACTAGAGAGGATAAAGATGAATTAATAATAGCCTGTCTTCAGTACTATGGAGATGACGTTGACTATGATACTATAGAAAGGTGATTACGAGCAGAGCATGTTATAATGGATAAATTTAAAAGACTTGGTCCTAGTACATGTCACTATTGTTTCAACGAAGGAGTCATTGACAATGGGCAAACAAATTTTTTACAAACAAAACTGTTTGTAAAAAATGTAATGTTGCCGATTGGACACACAGTACGATAAAACAAGACGAATGGATTAAAGAAATATGGCTAAAGAGTACTGGTACATATCACTTTAGAAATAGATGGATTGTCATCCATCTATTCCAACTTGTTATTGAGACATGAATTCCACTACGATGATAGAGAACTCATTGCTAAACACTTCTCACATGCAGTTGCTATAATGAAACGTAACAGGCTTATAAGGGGACGCAATCTTTGTAACTACTTTCACCACGCATTTGTAGAGCATTAGGTATAAAAGACACGCACTATTTAAATGTGATGAGGTCTGGTAAAACTCGTCAGTTCTATGAGTCAAGACTGTTTTCTACGTATAGAGAAATAGGACTACATAAGAGTGCCAAGCGTAATTGTGTTATATATAAGAGATGGCTTAAGAGTCAACGTTAATTAAACTATTTTATTGAGTCGTTTGACTAAGTAAAATTTAAATATATTTATAAAGTATAGTAGTAATGATCCGACCAAAGGGTCTTAAAGAAATGTCACCCTCATATAGTAACTCAATGAGAAGTAATATAGTAAGTAACGATTCGGCGACTAGCACAAGCAGTGCAGATGGCTTTGACAGATGAAGTATAAGAAGAGGTATATTGGATGAGTCAATTAATACTATTAAAGAACAACTAGTTGAAGCAAGGAGCGTTGTACTTAATTTAAAGTCAGATAGAAGCGCAACTCGAGAACAAAAATTCAGAGCTGTTGTGGAGAAAGACAACCTAGAGAGATACCTAAGAGACCTTATCTCTAATAAGAGTGATCTTGATAAAGAGAGGGAGAAGTGTATCGATAGAATACCAAAAGTCATGACGCCTAGCACAAGCAGTGCAGATGGCTTTGAGATTATAAAAGGAGGGCATAAGAAATTTGCTCGATATAATAACTTTGTTAAATATAAGTCTAGGCAACTCGGTAAAAGGGTCTTACAGAGAGACCTTAGCAATGAGCCTGGCTTTGTCATTGAGAATGTAGACAGAAGGAAGAGACCATTAATTTTTTTAGTTCGTGGGATCAAGGAGTCAAGTATTGTGACTTCATAGAGAGAGGAACTAAGTCGGTGAGGCCTATTAGACCACCTCCTAGACCACCAACACAGACGAGCGAGCATCCTACACCCCCGCCAAGACGAAATAGACAAGAACCAACTCATAATACTGTTATTACACCTAAAGAACATGGTCTCAAAGGTTTTGTCAAGTCGTATGACGTCAATATAGTAAACCGTGTTGATGCTGTTGCACAGCTCAATTGGTGTATAAGGGGCATAGGCAGATTTCTTAGGCATCTAATAGACAAGGACAATGCACTGAAATACAATGAGACCCTTGTTGTTGAGCTTACGTGAGCAGAGCGGCACAAACAACACTTTTCAGACAGCTTACTTCAGTAGCAAAGTACAAATAGGACTCAAGGGAAGTACAATCATAAATGACCAATATCGAATAGCATGCAAGAAATCCTTGATAGACTCGGAGCATGGATTAGTCAAGGTAGTGAATGAGTAGTAGAGAGAATAATGGAACATATAGTGAGTACAGTTATTTATAGACTACAGGCTGGCTCTAGCTACATAGAATTACCAAAGCATTTGAATAATAGTATGAGAGGATTGGTAAATATTAAGAACAATGATAACAAGTGCTTTCTATGGTGTCATGTTAGATCACTTAACAATAAAGTAAAAAATCCGAATAGAATAACTGACATTGATAAGGAACTTAGTAAGAGATTAAACTACGATGAGGTCACATGAATTATCACAAGAAACTAGAAGCACCGTGGGTTTGTTACGCCGATTTCGAAACTATACTGGAGAATGTTGACAATGAAGAAATGAGTAAAGATACATCATACACAAGGCAATACCAAAATCATGTTGCATGTGGCTATTCAATCAAACTAGTTAATAGAATTGATGATCAGTACTTTCTTCCTCTGATCACTTATATAGGTAAAAACGCAGGCTATAAATTCATCCACGAGATAGTCAATATAAGGAGCTATTGTGATAAGTCCCATAAGAAGTTCAATAAACCACTCGTTATGACTGGTGATGACGAAAAAGACTTCCAATCTGCTACCAAATGCCACAACTGTGAAAAGGAGTACGATTCAAATAGCATGAAGGTTAGGGACCATTGTTACATCACTGTTAAATACCGTGGCTCAGCACATCAAAAGTGCAACCGTTCACACAGACTGTCTAAGAAGTTACGTGTATTCTTCCATAATTTAAAGGGGTATGACAGTCATATAATAATGGACAACATCGGAAAGGTCATCAATGAGTTGAAAGATAAAAGGTACTGTCTTAATGTCATCCTGAATAATATGGAGCGTTATATGGCTATAATGATGGGTAAAGACATAGTATTTTTGGATAGCATGCAATTTATGGGTTCAGTATTGGCCAATCTCGTAAAAAACTGACCAATACATAAGGTATACTAGGGAGATATCAAATGAGGACACAAAACTATCACTCCTTAGAAGAAAAGGTGCATATCCCTATGACTATATGGACTCGTTCGACAGATTCAATGAGACCGCTCTTCCTGGTAAAGACTTTTTCTATGGCACGTTAGACGACGTTAATACAAGTGAAGAGGACTAATACCGCGTACAGAAAATATGGAAAGAATTCAATTGTATGAGTATGGGAGAGTACCGTTATCTGTACCTTAAGACTGATACATTACTATTGGCTGACATTTTTGAGACGTTCAAAAATACCTCAATAAACTCATATGGACTAGACCCCACACATTTTTTCAGCACTCCAGGAATGAGTTGGGAGTCGATGCTGAAATTCACTGGAATAGAACTAGACCAGATTAATGATGTGACTATATATCAGTTTATTGAGAGGAATCTCTATGATTACAACCGACATGGAAAAGCTAATAACACTCTTCTCCCTGACTATGATAAAAGCAAACCGTCTATTCATTTGATATACCTTGACGCCAATAACTTGTATGGTTGGGCTATGAGTCAACCCTTACCGCAGTCTGACTTTAGATGGCTCAATGACAACGAAATAAACACGCTTGACTTAGATGTCTAAGATTCAGGCAAAGGGCTTATACTAGAGGTTGATCTTGATTACCCTAACAAGTTGCATGACCTCCATAACTCCTACCCTTTGCACCAGAAAGAATGCAAAGTATGCCAAAAGCGCTAAAAAGAAATTCCATCTACCAGACTGTAAGGTGCCTAAACTATTAAACACACTTGAAAACAAACGAAACTATGTACTTCACTATCGGAACTTGCAATTATACCTCCTTCTAGGATTAAAACTAAAGAAAATACACAAAGCTATTGAATTCACCCAATCGAAGTGGCTAGCAGGATACATCGGTCATAATACCAGGAAAAAACTCCTAGCCAGAAACGCATTCGAAAAGCACTTCTACAAACTCATTAATAATAGCTGTTTTGGTAGAACTATGATGAATAAGAGAAAACAAATAGACGTCATTTTAGCTACTGATGAGAATAAGGCATCTAAACACATCTCTAAGCCAAGCTATGTATCGTCTAAAATATTCAACCCTGAGTTGGTGGCAATACAGAGGACCAAAAGCAGACTCAAATTAGATCAACCCATATACGCAGGGATGAGTACACTTGATCTCAGTAAGACTCTCATGTACAGATGGCACTCTGACTACATGTTGGGTAAGTATGATAGTGATAAAGTTAAGCTATTGTTTACCGACACTGACTCACTGTGCTATCTAATTCAAGCTGAAAATATGTACAAAGATATGTGGCAAGACAAGGACCTATATGCAACTTTGACTATGACCCCAAATCTCCATACTACTTCATTGAAAACAAGAAGGTGATTGGGAAGATGAAAGATGAATGTGGTGGGAGGTCTATGAGTGAGTTTATTGGACTAAAATCAAAAATGTACTTCTTTATTGTAGGCGATACTAATGGTCTTAAATGTAAAGGGATAAAAAAAGTGTTGTTAAGAAGAACATAAGGCATCAGGATTATAGTGAACTAATAGAGGGACAGAAGCAATTACTGCATAAGATGAACACTATAAGGTCCAACAATCATAAGCTAGGTACATATGAAATCAATAAAATATCACTGTCTTGCTATGATGATAAGCGATACATATTAAACGATGGAATCTCGTCACTGGCATATGGTCACTATATAATCACTTAAGCATATGTCGATATATATGTACTATAGTATGGAGACAACGTATAAGGAAGACATTGAGGACTTGTTTGATAACAGCGGCGGATCTAGACGTCACTCAGAATAAATTACCCAACTCACTGGTGGAAATTTAAAATTCAGAATACCTAGATAAAGATCTGATTGGTTAAACGGTTCTATAGAATATAAATCCTACCAATGTCATCCTTCTTCGAGTATTTTGAATTTTAAATTACAATTCTATATTTATTCTGACCGACGTCTTGATCCGCCAGTGAATAAGATCGAAAATTATATGAGAAATATAGAACTAATATCATCGTCAAATATATTAAGCCTTTACAATAAGCATAGAGCAACAATCCATAATGAGAACAAGATAATACAACTACTAAATAGAATTGACTCAATAAATCATATCAATAAAAAAACAAATTGATTAAACAAAGACCGATAGTGAGTATTGATAAACAGAACAATGTTTCCGAATCATCGAAATGACCATGTCTCAGATCCATGGAACATTTAGTAGTATAAAAAACCATGAGCGTAGCGTTAGCGAATACAGAATGATCGAATCACGAATTATGAGTTAGACGAGATCGAGCTTTAGCGAGATCTTAGTAGTATAAAAAACCATGAGCGTAGCGTTAGCGAATACAGAATGATCGAATCACGAATTATGAGTTAGACGAGATCGAGCTTTAGCGAGATCGAGGAATAGCGAGTAAAAAGTGATGAGGGAAGCAATGTGTTCGTTACATTGTTTTCTATACTACTGGATTGATAAACACGACATGTGGCTAAATGTCGAAATGGAGCCAGCAACGTCATCATGGATTTTACCGCGTATGAGACTAGGAACGAATATCGAAATGATGCCAGCCGCAAAATATATCGACAGGCCAGTCAATTTCGAAATGGTCGAGTTTGCGATTTTGTAAAATTTTGCACTAATTAAGTTTTGTATACTTGATGTAAAATACGTTTATCAAGCGAGAATTTCTTAAATACCAGTAATTAATTTTAGGAGATGGTAGGTAGAAGTACCTACAGATAACATGTGTTAAATCAATGTGATCTATTGTAAAATTACGTTGGCAATAACCGTTCCAATAATATACATAAAAAACTTGCTCAATTCTGATTGGTTTAGAGTTGTGCAATTTATAGGAAATCCCAGTGGCAAAAATAGGAAATCCCAGTACAAAAAAAAGGAAATCCTTATGAAAATCAAAAAAAGGAAGTCTTTATGCCAATTAAATATGTTATGAAAAAACGTTGAAACAGTTCCATTCTGACACGACTCGAAAACAAAATGCGACTGCGCATGAATTTTGTTAATTGAATAAATTATTTATCATATAATTATGTAGCACGTGTCTCATAATTTTTTTATGCATATTATTAATAAGTAATAACATAGATTCTCATGTAATTTGGAAAAAGATGCACTCGTGAGTTTTTCAAAGACTTCAAATTGCACTCACTCGTGCGTGTTTTTTCCAAATTGCACTCGAATTGATGCTATTACATATACAGCCCGCACTTTCACAGATAACTAATATAGTCCAGCGTTACAAACAAAAAGACACCGAAGGCAGAAAAATATGTAATAGCGTTACCATTAGTATTTCAGCACGCGCGACGTCACATGTACTTTATACTAGCAAACTACATAATTAAAAGGAAACTAAGTTAACATTGTTAAAATATGTTATCTGTAGCTACCTACCTGTACCTATGATCTCTTAAAATTAATCACGGATATTTGTGAAAGACATGATAAAAAGCATGTGTGGAAACTGTCCCTTCCTCTCATTGATCTCTGCAATCTTTTACGTTTTATTTAAAAATATCAACACACTTTGACTAATAACTACAGCACATGTATTCAACAACAACAAAAACGTTCGCCAAACGTACTTTGGTTTTTTAAAAACTCCGTCTCAGTCCCCCGCGTTGCTCACTTAAATTACACATAATTAACAATATTTTGCGGCTGGATTCATCGATTTGGTAGACTATCAGCTATATGGAACAAAAATTGGCCAGTATGGCTCAATCAAGGGGAACAAGCGATTGCTATATCAATCGCTTTCCAAAAATGTATGATAGCAAGTGTAGCTCGGTGGTATTTTATTTTCTGACCGCCATTTTGTCTTTGTGCGCAGGCTTTAAAAATGCACACTTTTGCACAAACAAGTTGCATCGCCTTTTTATCAAAATCTGAGGTCGCTAAAAGATAGTTACTGTTACGACTGCAATAATGTTCACATTGCTTTGCAAATGACGCCATATTCGGCTTATATGTCGTTTTGAACTGTTAAACGTGGTGTTTATTTTTGTAAATATTGAATAAAATTATTTCAGAGCTGCCCTGTGTGTTTTTTAAAACTAAACAAACACATATATATTCAATGTTATGCCTTGATAACCTCTAGGTCATGCTAAAATTTAACAAAAGCCGCTATTTCTTATACTCTATCCCAGTCCCCCAATTATCTGAAAAATTCAAGATTTGTTCTTGCCCTATGTACTGCGTCCCCAGAGAAAAATTTCTACGATCCAAAGAAAAAAGTAAAACTGAAGACGTTTAAGAATTTGAAAGCTACCGTTAAAGTTCAATCCAAGGCTAAAGTCATGGCATTGCTCAGTCAATTCCGTAAAATTGACGACATGAAAATGGTTTTCACATATCCACTAGGACCACTTCCCTGGTCTCTAGCCGATTCACATGGTTTACCAAGAAAGACGAACAAAGCAACACTTTGCCAACAACTTGAGGAGGATGTCAAGATCATGGAGCGATATCCTGCGAAGCAACCTAGAATGGCACTCCTGCAGAAGTTCAAGCCACCGGAGACTGACATTTTCAATGCGAGTAATGGGACATATTGTAAATTTTTAGATCACTGACAACTCAAAAGTGGTTGTGCTCTAAAAAGCTTTAAACTCTAAACCTTAAACCTTAAACTCTAAGGGCGCAAAGCTTAATGGAAGTACATGGTACATGTTTAAATCTTAGCAGTTGAACATTGCAGCTATAAATTGTTCTCGTAAGATCTTTACTATGTCGGTAAGAAATAGGCCACATATATGATTTCTAAACTGATTAAATGATCATTATGTTTTGCACGCTTCGAGGTAAGATTTAACGTTTAAAGATTAAAGTTTTTCAAAAAATAACTTTTTTTGGAATTAGCTGTCTATTGTCAACAATTGACAAACGTTTACTATTACTATCAAAACTATGCTGTCATCCGATAATGTTATGAAACACGAAAGCATATAAAATTTTGTTAAATTAATGTAAGTATGATCTAACGGTTAAGGAACCATCAATGGATAGTATATGTGTATCTTTAGTAAAATAACACAGATTGCCTCTGAAACTATTTTAATCAACTTTTACAACAGGAAACACCAAGTTAATCTAACATTAACTGCTGCGACAAAATGATTGCAGTCAAGACTCAAAGTTTCGACATTCCAGTCTAGTGTTTTCATCAGGGGCAATCTCGTTTTGAAGCTTGGAACCTAATTACGCTAAAAAGCTGTTAAATTTTAAAAATATTTCTGTTTTCAAGATTGTGCATTTTTAAAGCTTGTCCATAAAAACAAAATGGCAGAAGGAGAGAAACGTAGCCACCTTTCATTAAGTATCTATTTCCGAGGGAAAGCTATTGATCCACACGTGATATCATACATTTTTGCAAAGCGTACTAGACAACGATTAAATAGACATACGTTTTATTTGTTCCGCTTAAATGAGCCATAATGCCCCCTGAGCTGATAGACTATTGATAGACTCCTAGTCTTAAGTTATAATTGATGGCATTGCCTAAGTAATTGCACCAATCCATTACCACTGAATGTCGAGGTGCCACTCCAAAATAAATGGTGAGGACAAGGTGTGACCAACTCTAAGATGGTTCCACTAGTTTCTTTTCCAATTGAGTAGTTGCGCAAAAGCCCCATCACTCCTTACGCGCACAAAGCAATCGAACGACCTTTTTTAATAAACCTGAACAGCAACTGTCAGAGTATAGGCTATAAAGTGAATTAAGTATACATCCATATTAATGATCATCTGGGACTTCAATATGGCAGGATGCCCCAGGGAAAGAGCCTATTTCTGTAAAAACATCTTGATATTCTTTCAAAACATACTCCTTGGTTAGTGGGAATGGGTGTTGCTTTCCTTGTACATCAAACAACTTTTTTCGTGGTTGTTCTATGTTTAATATCTTTGATGGTAAAGTTGGGCAAGCAGATTTGGTGGCTTTATCACACTGGATGGGCCACATTAGTTTCAAAAGACCCAGGTTCTGTGCTGAAAAATTACTAGTAATGGCAGGACCATCAACATCAACAACTTGCATCTGGATTTTCCATAAGTTTATTGGATTATTTGGCATTTTTACAAAAACATAACACATACCGAAATGAGGCAGGTCTGTTCCACCATAGGCTGTCAACTTCATTGTAGGTTGCTTTAACTTATTTTGTTGTGGATTCAGTGGCTTATAGAGGACCAAAGCTAGAATATTTGTCTCAGCCCCTGAATCAATCTTGCACATAATAGAAACTTGTTGTGCTCTCGCTGCCAATGACATTGTTACTGGAAGCATTGCTTTTTCCTAACTACAAATTGAATTTACTAGGGCAGTTATGGGTGTTGTATCTATTGAACTCAAAAATACAATTTGCTTCTCATCTTGTAGAGACTGAGGCTCTGGCAAATTAGATTGCTTGTTATCATCAGAAATCTCAACTTCATGAACACTTTTATCCCTCAACTTTGACATGGATACCCTGGCCAAATGTCCCACTTTTTGGCAGTAGCAACAGGTCATATTCTTAGGAAGACATTGGTTTCTTGTATGGGGACCCCTTCCACAAGTTCTACACTGGTTTTCTTTAACCTGGCTTCGAGTAGACATTGGGCTCTTCTGGATACATTTTCTTTATTTTGGAATCTCTTACAGAAAGAAATGCTGTTTACCTCACTGACATTCATTAATTCGTGTAAAGTTTCACCATTGTCAGCTCCAATGGTTGCCAAGTATTTTTTCAATCTTGCCTCCGCGGATGCTGAACTAAAAGCACCATCAATGATAGCACCTCCAGGATCCGTTGGACGGAATAAGTACCCTGTGGTAAGGTCTACCTACAGTGAACGGGCAACAGCTACATACTGTTCGATAGCCTTGACTGGGCAAATTAGTGTATTGGGGTTCCTGCGGATACGAATGCTATCGCCGTCTCTTAACATCTTGCCCCAAATGTGGTTAAATAATAAACCATCATCATTTGGGAGCCGCAAAATCTCTGGAACCTTAACTTGACCTGAGTCCCCAGGGCGATCTCCACTAAAGAAAACAGTTTTAAAGTAAGCTTGATCTCGTGCTAAGATAAAGGTGTGAGGTTGGAAGCTCTCTGACGTTGCTCAAGGAAGGACGCAAGCACAGAATAGGAATAAACAGAAGATCGACTCAAGTCGGAACCTTTGAAGTTTGTGTCCTCGCGCATATTACATTACGCATGCTGTCGGCCATTACTCTGGTCAGTAAACTTCTTATTAATTAACAAAACAGCCAATAAACAAACTGAACTGGCTAGTCCGCCATTACTCTGGCCAGTAAACTGCATAAAATCTGCATAAAATCTTGGGGACACGTTGTACTACGGAGTCGGCCTTCTGTTTATTCCTTATTCTGTGACGCAAGTTGAACCAACTTGTCAATAAAGAAAGGAGTGGCTTGCTTTGGTGTTATCCTTGCTTGTAGTTGCTCTGCTGTGACCAGACGCAAGTACGTTTTAACAGATTTGTCGGCTGCTGGGTTACCAAAGCCCATATTCATATCATATTCTCCATCACGCCCAATGTTATGAAACACTGCTCTGAACTTACCAAATATCTCGACAAATATCTCGAGGTGTGACTGTCATAAGGTTCAATTTTGGGGCCTCTATTGTTTGTGGTTTTCATAAACGATTTAGGCATTGTGCTCAAAAAGACTAACCTTATTCTCTATG
>JAOBAZ010255171.1:0-15859 GCA_026546875.1 Pteroeides caledonicum
TAGTAACCTAATATGCTCACTTGTACTAAGATGGCATACTGAATTTGTCGAAACATGTCTACATTACAAACTTTTATCGTCTACTCCAAATGCGTTATTGCTCACGTGCTCGCTAGAAATTATGGTAATAATCGGTAAATTATTTATTATTTATACTTGTTAGGTCTGCAAAAAAACGGTACATTCACCAGAAGATTCTCTGAATTCTTATGTTTAATTCTCACCTAATTTAGGATTAAACTAATCAATCACCATTTGAACAACCGGTCCACATTTGGTCACAACCGAGAGAAATTGATACAGTTAATTTTAACATGATGACTTTTGTCGACTCGATCAGTCAAACGAAAGTGGTATTGATTGCACCTTTGGTCACAAACGGTGGAACCTTTTTAAAATAATTGGATGACTGGCATTTCATAATTGACCAAAATATTGAGAAAATTGTCAAAAATTCAAAAATCTACAACAACAATCACCACCAACACATGTAAAAATCTCACAGTCTTTTTTTGGATGTTAAAAGCTTTGAACATGGCTGCCGTGACCAGCCTGGACATGGTTGAGCTGACCAGCTTGAGCAGGATTGTTAACAGACCTGTTCATAGCTGTTGAAACAGTACTGTTTTTGGCCGATCAACGAGCAGTGGTAAACCAAACTGTTCATTCCTGTTACAACAGCAAAATACAGCGCTGGTAAATGAACAACATTATTGTTCATACATGATACAACATGAATATTTGAATATAATTAACTAAGAATGTCGAACAGCGTTGTTTCAACAACTATGAACATGATTGTTTCAACAGGTATGTTTTTGTATGAATGTACCATATATGAACAACATTATTGATTCAAAATGCCTATTCTAGCATGTTAAAACACACTGGAACAGTGTTGTTTTAACAGCCATGTTATATCTTGTTAACAACAATGTTACAGACAAGGGGTTAGGGAAACCAACAGCCTTAGTACAGAAGCGGTGGTTTTGCTTAATGGCCTCTGTAGCTCAGTGGCTATAGAGCACTGCATTGTAAACTGGGGCTTCGCCCTCGTTGACTATTCGCCCACAGACAATGCACTCTCGTTCTCTGATTATTATTATAGTATATATTCAATGGTTGGGGAAAATGTCAACAAACCAGAGCCAATTGCGGTCAAAAAACCAACATTTTCATCAGTTAACATAAAAAAAGCTGTATTTTTTTCTAGTGTGGAACTGAATGTATACTAAAACAATTAGACAACTCGTCTTTGTTGTCTATGATCGAAAGTCAACTCTGGCTGTGCCCTCGTTGACTACCTGCTTATAGACAACTCGGACTCGTTGTCTAATTGTTAAATATAACATTAAGAGAATTGTCAAAAATTTGCGACAAATTAATTGCATTGATTGCCAATTGACCTCGGTAAGTAGGTACCTGTTTAAAAACAACCATTACACAAGATTCATCTTCTTTGTTGTGATTGGCTGGCGTAACTGTGATCTCGCCCCTGATTGGTTACACGCATTATACGTAACAGACTTTAGGAGTCCGATACCTTTTTAACGTTAAACTGAAACGAAAGCTGATGGTCGAAGCATGTATTTTTATTGTCGTTTTCGAAAGAACTTTTAAAACCTCAATTTTTCAAGGCTCAATGTTGAATTATTTTCCATTATATTATTAACAACTTTTTGTGTTTGGAGCAAATTTATACAAGTCTAGCAATTCCAAGCAACCGTTTTTCAAAAAAGAATAATTCCCCCCCCCGAAAAAACACAATTTTCTACAATTACTCCTTTAAAGGGATCGTCTACTCTAAAAACAAATATCACTAAATATATCTTAATGGAGTGAAATCAAGACGTATATGCATTCAATTTGTTATAACTGCATCCTTCATTTGTCATTTATGTTTAAAGTTGAGCCTTAGAATCCATGGAGGGCGCCATCTTGGATTGATGACGTAACTTGGTTGCTTGACTATCGTTGATAATCGCCAATTCGTTTCTTATAGTTAATAAAGTACGACCATAACACTTGTCAATGACCTGTGATGACCCAGTGAATCTTAGAATGATGACAATGATTCAATCAATGGACGAAAACTTGTTACCTTGTTAAAAAACTTGTTAATCGTGGATTCAGAGGCTCGACTTTGAAAGTAAATTACAAACGAAAGATAAAGTTGAGAGAAATTTAATGCACATAAATGTTTATTTCACGCCGTTTAGATGTATTTAGTTGATATTTGTTTTTAGAGTTTAGTACTGGTCGATAAGTACATTTTACTCACAGTTGACCGCTGACTAAAGTATTAGTTTACACGGCTAAAAATCTCACATACTTTATCAAGGTTGATAGTACATCAATCTTGATCAAAGTAGGTATCAGGCTTGATCAACCTTAAGGAAATATCAAGCTTGATCAAGGTTGATGGTTCATCGACATTGATCAACATAGGCATTATCAAGCTTGATGGTTCATCGACCTTGATCAACATAGGCATCGAGCTTGATCAAGGTTGATGGTTGATCAACCTTGATCAACATTGATAACAAGTTTGATTATGGTTGATGGTTCATCAATCTTGATCAACATTAATATCAAGTTTGATCAAAGTTGATGGTTGATCAACCTTGATCAACATTGATATCAAGTTTGATCAAGGTTGATGGTTCATCAATCTTGATCAACATTGATATCAAGTTTGATCAAGGTTGACGGTTCATCAATCTTGATCAACATTGATATCAAGTTTGATCAATTAAAAAGCTTGATGGTTCATCAATCTTGATCAATGTAGGTATATATCAAGCTCATATTAAGCTTGATCAAGCATGATATATGAGACCACAAACAGCATTGCTATCAACCATGCACAAGATAATGATTGATGTCAACCACGATCAGGTATGATATCAATATTGATTTAGCTGGCCAGCTCAACCATGATCAAGCTTGATATCATCAAGCATGATCAACTTGAGCGGTTTTTGCCGTGTACATTATCACGTGTCAATGAATTTTCCGCACAAACCTAATGTGAATTTTGCCATATAGTAACACTAACATATGCAACAAGTTCGGTTTACGCTGTCGATAGCTGTGGCGGTGAAATCAGGGCTGGCGTGACCGGGGGGTGGGGAGAGGTATTTACACCCCAATAATTAAAAGTTCCCTTTTTCTTTTCATATATAGCGCGTATGCTTTCTTTGATGGGATGACTACATGGTTTTAAAACTCATGTTTTACGACCGTATGCATCTGTACATTATATGATTGTGATAGCGAATATTGTAATTAATTACTGTAATTTTAGATCAAACTCGTGTCCTATATCTAAAACTGTAAATGAAGACGCTAAATATCTGTTTCGCGTTTTTGTTGCTTCACCTCAAACATGATGTGATTGCGCAAGTCGACGCTTTTCGGAAATTGTCCCCCCCCAAATCTTAAGGAAGCTCGCGCCGCCACTGAGTGAAATACAGCGTCAAATGTCTTAAACCAACAAACTAACTGAGCCACTATACTCTAAGATAAACATCCGAACCGCTGTCTACCTTCTGTTGTTTTTACAACAAACAATATCAATATAATTTACTAAAATGACACATCAGTGCAAAATTAACTGCTACAGCAATGTTCATGAGACCAGCAAATGTGAGATGTAATCATCTATACGTTACCCACAGGGTGGTAATGATGTTTTTGGGAGCAAAAGATAGAGTTGTCCCCCGCAAATTAACACCAAACGACAGCGTATTAAGGGGACAGTGTCATGGTGTTTTGAATAATTCTGAAACATATAAGAATTCGCATAAATAAAAAGGTATCAATAGTTATGATAGTTTGAAAAGGTATGATAGTTTGAAAAAGTGTCAGGCCAACACTCGGCAACAGGAAAATCCAGTTTATCTGTTAAGGAAACGTCATCTTGCATGTTTTATAAATATTTAAAGTTATATAATCATGTAAGGCTGATGTGACACTTAGGTCACTCTGGCCACAGACGACTTTGTTCGTTAAGGTGAAAACTGCTTGGCCTTAGGTCTTCCAGGGCTACCAGATCAACTCCTATCTTTGTTTAACACTGTAAGGCCAGGCGTAACACTTGTGTATTTTACTGTGGCCAACTCCAAACGATTTTACTCGTTAAAGTAGAAACTGCTTGGGTCTCCCAGGCTTAATATTACTCTAATATGACAATATTTCTTAACTGAAAAAGAAAACGAAGTCCGTTTTAAAGTCTGTTTGTTAGAATTTGAATGAAAAAAACTTTTAAAGATACCGTGATACAGCGCCCCCTTAACGGAATCCTCCATTCTAAAAACAAATATCAAACAAAATACATCCAAATGGCATGAAATAAACATCTATCTGCAATAAATTTCTCTTAACTTTATCTTTCATTTGTAATTTACTTTCAAAGTCGAACCTATGAATCGATGGAGCCGCCATCTTGTTTTTTGATGACGTAACTCGGTTGCTTGACATACTCCTCGATAGTTTTCGTCCATTAATTGTGTCATTTTCATCATTTTAAGATACACTGAGTGATGACTGATCAATGACAAGTGCTATGATCATACTTTACTAACAATAAGAAATCAATTGGTGGTTATCAGGTAGTCAAGCAACCAAGTTACGTCATCAAAACTCAAGACGACATCCTCCATGGATTCAGAGATTCAACTTTGAAAGCAAATTACAAACGAAAGATACAGCAGATATTTATTTCACGCCATTTAGATGTATTTAGTTAACCATTTAACGCTCCGATATATCGGACATTGGGAACTAAAGAACATAGCCAAGAACAAAGACAATACAATGAAGAAACAAAGAACAAAAGAAAAATATTTGAGCTTTAATGGATTAATATTTGTTTTTAGAGTGGAGGATCCCTTTAAGGAGACCTTCAGAAATAGCGTTGTCACTGCTTCTGAGCAAAATGGGTGACGTAATATGCAAGCAACAAGTTTGAGTGGTTCACCCGAGGGGAACTAAACACGGAGGTTGTAAATTTGGTCTGGGACATGCACAGATACTTGGCAACGTGATTTCGTTATACTACAATTATACTACAAAATCTGCGAAAAAGTCATCATGCAATTTATGGCGTCATTTAAGTTACATTTTGTAAATATAAGTAAGCATGATTTTCACAGTGATTTTCCAAGTCATTTCTATTGGCCTATCTCCAATTCGACATTCAATAGGCACGTGATCACGATGCACAAATATACATCAATTCAATACCCTATTCCCCCGCATACTGGCGCCCTGCAGATATATTTACAGTCAAGTCGGCAAGTTAATTACACGCACGGAGAGATTGCTTTTAATTTCTTTGATTACGGCCTCAGCTTGAATTGTAAATTTCCTTCTATATGTGATTTTTTGCATAAAAATCCTAAATTTGCTCGTATTTTTTGGTGGTGATACGAGTGCAGAAAATATATAAGACCAGACCGGGACCTGTTTTCGCAACAGGTCCCGGTCTGGCCTTATAATATATATATTCTGCACTCGTATATCCCCACAAAAAAATACCACAATGAAACGAGTGACATGCGAAATATTACAATTGACAAATTTCTTGTTCTAAATTCCGGGCGTATTTTACAAATAATTTTGACCAGTACCACTTCCTTTGTCGGAAAACAAGTCCCAGATATGATCTATACCAAGCCCTATTTGGCCCAGATTTTGTTTATCGTTACCAAAAACAAACTCTTCAGAATCTCCTCTACACCATATGTTACTAACTTCTCGAGAACAGCTCAATCAGTCCGATAGCAAACCACGTATCTTCCTAACATTGCAGACTACATGACAGTCCGCATTTTCCGTAGTTATTGTGAGATTGAAAACACTTTTGGGACAGCAGTTTGGTTTACGTTTAGAGACTAGGCGGCAGGCGGATATCTTCTTTTGCCAACACAAACATTTTTGTCATTGTAGTTGTTTTAGGAAAACTCGAGGACATGGGAAGGAATTTGGTTAAACCATTTAAGGTTGGTTGTATTTGTATAAGCTATGGGAGCGGTGATGTGCAGAAAGCTGCGCAACAGGGAACCTAAGTTCAAGGTTTTTTAAACATTATTTTGACAAAAACTACTTCATTTACTGTCGTAACAGTACGTTAATTATTTTTATTTGGACAGAAAATCTGAGAACGTCAAGAATGTCAGTGCTGTTAGTAACTTACGGAACCAACGAACTTTTATTAAGTAGTCGTTAAGTGCCCATGAAACGAAATTATTATTGTTTTACCTGAGAGCAGAAAAAAAAAGATAAAAAGAAAAGTTGAGATAGTTCAGTTTGTTTAGCTACAACGTGAAATGCATTATATACTGAACTTAAGGTGGCTCACACAACTTGTATTTCCTTCTCAGACAAGCGCTTATCTATGCTTACCGCGCATTCTTTTCAATGTAGCCGCGATATTTAACACCTGCGGAAGATTTACAACCCCGTTTCGAGAATACCAGTGTTGCCAGGAAACACTGTAAGTGTTGCCAGGGTAAATTGATTTTTATAACGAGTTGTTTTCGCGTTGTTCCCTTACGAAAATTTCTTATGTTGTGTTCCAAATTCAGATGAGAGTCACATGCGGATTGAATGTGATCACATGTGGGACACATGTGGATTGAACGTGATCACATGTGGATCACTGACCGTGATCACATGCGGATTGAATGTGATCACATGTGGATTATATGTGGATTGAACGTGATCACATGTGATCAATGAACGTGATCACATGTGCATTGAAGATGATCACATGTGGATTGAACGGGATCACATTTAGATCACTGAACGTGATTACACGTAGATTGAACGTGATCGCATGCGGATCACACGTGGATGTCATGTGGATTGAACGTGATCACATGGGGATTGAACGTGATCACATCTGGACCACATGTAGATTTGGGAAGGGCATGTAAAATATCCGTAAGGGTTATAAGTATACGTTATAAACCGACAAGGCGGGTTATAATTCAGTTATTGTCTCTCGGAGTCAAAGGCTCTGAGGAACAATAACTGACTTATAGCACTAGCCCCAGTTCGAGGTTTCAAACCTACTTAAAAGAGAGTTAAGGAGGTTTTCCAACAAGATTTTATCTACTTTACAGATTTCGAAAAAAAAATTTTCGAGATTTTTTCCCACGTTTAATCTAATTATTTATTCAAGTTGTTTAAGCTGTATATAACCCGCGGTACATCAACGAAACCCGACTTAAAAAACTATATTTTAATGCCAAATCTAGAACCATGGTAGGCACTGTTCTCACTTTTTAAGGAAATTTCCTTAAATCATGCTGTTCCTATGGGGGGTGTTATTAGTTATAATAAGGAAATTATGCATTCTTTTCAATAGTTCATTGTGGTCATATTTCTCAACAACCCTCCCCCCGTAGGAACAAACTTATGGAAATTAATTGTGAGACCGCTGATGCTAGGGTACGCTTTTAACTGAATTGTACTCTATTTGAAAGCGTTTCACTTCAGCTCAGCCATTTATTTGACGATCTATTACTCTACTTTTGTACTTTGGGTTATCTTTTTTGCCCCAATTAAACCATAATATAATTTATGCTCAGCCCACCATTCTCTCGGCACACCCTTGTCAGCCAACCTCGTACACATGCTCTATCTTCTGACCCTAAATGGTGGTATAAACGCAAAGACTGGTTCGAACATAATTCCGTTTTCAATCAGTCAGTTTCGGAGGAAGAATACTTATACAATTATAGTATAAATATAATATCATTATTATCACAATTGTTGGTGTTGTCGGCATCGTCGCTGTTGTTGTTGTTGTTGTTGTTGTTGTTGTTGCCACTCTATTATTGTTACGTTTTAATGATTGCACCAACTGCAATTTTGGGGCAAAACACATAATCAAATGTCATTATTTATTTATCTGTTTTGCCACAATTATTTATTTCTGAGATTTTAAGGTCTGTCAAAATCTCGACAGATCGGATTTCCACGCGCCCGAGTTAGCTATTTTAACAAATTAATGCTTTTTCCTATATCAGTTGGGAGGCATCACAACCAACATTTTTCGACGAAATTATGCTTGGCTTTATTCCTTTGTTTTGCCTCTGTTTCTCTTGATGTGGCTAATATGAACCAGCCTTTGGCTTGTTTATCTAGGTGTGCTTTACAGTTATAATCATGAGACAGTGCGAACAATTACCGTAAATGAAATCATGCATGCTACGTTATAATCATCACCATAATCATCAAAACCATAATCATCATCACCATAATCATCAAAATCATAATCATCATCAAAATCAACACCATAATCATCATCATCAAAATCATCATCACGATTTTTTTAGCGGTCATACTATTTGTCATTGAGGATGGCGACTTGACAAGGCAAATAATGCCAACGAAAGTGTCTCAGTGCAACGAAAGTGCATATGGGATAGCCCTCCGACCCCAAAACTACTTAGTATAACTTAAGTTCTTTACTTTTCAGTACTACCATCAAACTACTTTACTTGTCAAAAGAAAGCACTCGGATGAGCAGCAAGTTAAAAACCATCACCTTGAGTGCTTTGACCTAACGCCAGATGATTTTACAATACTAGTGTTGAGAAAGCTCTTCCCCCAAAACGAAAAAAACTATTTCGTTTTGTATATTATTTTCACTAACAACAGGTGATTTTACTTAATTGCACAGGAGAAATCCTGTGGGTTACGGCAAATTACAAAATATTAACATTCGCCCGGTTGTCCCTTATGTTTGGTGTTTTTCAATTTGTTTTCATTGCTAATATTTTATCCTAGCCATCACTAGCCATTTTGCTTGCCAGTGAAAATCTCCGAGCCTCAAGAGTCATAAACGAGCTAAAAATCATCTCTTTGACACTTTCTGGCCGAATATTAAGTCGTTGGTTAGTTAAGACTTCACTCTAAATAACGCCAAACGTTTGACTTGTCGAAAAGCTACGAAAGAGGTGAAAGCGCTTAATCCCACAAACAGAAGACACCCATAACTATAAAGTTAAGCAATGGACTGTATCACTTACCTTCGCTTTACTTTCTCTGTTGTTGAAGAAACGGCAAAGTACAAAGGTCTGTGTCGAGGACAAGTCCTAGAAGGAACGAATCCATGACCACGTCACGTCAAACCTATTCAGTTTACATCATTAAATGTGGCGAAATATGAAGTTATGCAGCAAATGATGAGGCCATCAAAACACATTTCGCTTGAACACGACAACATGGCTTAACATTAACGCCCTAATCTGACAGCTTCCATGACGGCTCCTCTTCCAATCCATTACTCTGTGTCCCGAAAAGTAGGGAAAATGCCACAGGCAAAACGAGCGACGCGATTAGCGGTGATTTATAATATCTCGGTTATACCAGCAATGAAAAATAACCAGACAAGCAATGAGTTTGCAAGGCTGGTAAAATAATTAATGAATTTTATAACTCCAACGTGCGTGAAATGCCGGACTGTTTATTGCTGATTTATGCACATATTAATGATTTTATATACGTTGCGCGCGTCAGTGATTGTAGGGACTAAAGGGTTTTTTCCATTCCAGTCGCTTTGCCCGCGTGGGCGGAGCGTTATATTGTTTTTATCAACTTTGCAATTCAAATATTTTTGAAAACAATGTAACGCTCTGCCCGCGCGGGCAAAGCGACTGCAATGGAGAAAAGCTTGAAGGAGCTAAAGCCCGTTTTCCACTTCAGCCGTATCGTATACCGTACCGTACCGTAGCGATTTCTTTTGTGTGACAGTCGTTAGTCTTGCTCTGGTGCTCATGAAACAATGGAATACGGTACGTTTCGCTACGATACGGTTGAAGTGGAAAGCGGCTTTCCATATGATCGCTACGATTGCCCAAAATTGTGTTCAGTCAGCTACAGCGATCCTACTGTTGTTGAGGGAGATAGTACGATTGCTGTGATTGGCTGGACACTATTTTGGGCGATCGTAGCAATCATATGGAAACCAGGCCTAAGCAAACACGAGGACAACCAGAAGCCACGGTGGTCGATATAACGAAGTTTATAAGATTGAAGAAAAGCAAGGAAATGAATAATTAAGTCCCACGGGAGTTTCAGGCGTCGTCTTCGGTTTGTTTACAACGTTAAACTGAACATTTTTACGTCTTCTACGCAACAACTACATCTCAAACCGCAACAAGCAATACTTCGAAGCGTCTCAGTAAAACTTATTCTAACTATAAAGATCCTCCAATAAATTCTTCAAACTGTGTTAAACCTTATACAACGGATAATATACGATAATTTTTCGTTCATTACTTGAAGGAATTTGTTTTTGCCGTTGCCGCCGCGTTCCTGTCCTACATGCTTAAGCTCTCTAGTAAACCCTCTGTTGCACTCCGTCTAACTTTCACGTAACTCGTTAGTTCCGTGCCCCAGAGGCTTATGCAAACACGTGCTCAGTGCCTTCTCTCGTGGTGGTGCGAGTTAGATTAAATACACGGTTCTCGGTATCTAACTCTTAAAAAACTCGTTAGTAATTCACGAGGAAAGACGGATTTCTATTCAGTGCAAAATGTCGCACGATTGACTTTTTGCGATCAGTTTCTTTTGAATTGCAAGGTGTAAAGTGGAACGCATTTTATTAGATATGGTTGAGAAGACACATCTCAAAAGAATGCGATCACAAAAAGTCGATCGAGCGACATTTTGCACTGAATAGAAACCCACCTTAAAACACAAACGAAATCATTACCGTTAAACGTGTTTTATATCTGATGAAGATTTCTCCTGATCTACGTAAACTTTAACTTTTCAAGGCTTAGACGTTGCAAATTTTCAAAATTATTTCGCCAATGAATTCGCTAAATGGGTCGTTTTTAAACATTTTAAAACACTCGCAGTACGTGTTTTGTCAGACATGAAACACTCGGCTATCCCCTCGTGTTTTATATCTGATAAAACACCCCTGCCCGTGTTTTAAATATTATTTATTTACCTATTAGTATTACAATTCTCGACTTTAATAGGGTTACGCCCAACTATGACATCGTCATATCAACTCTGCCTGGTATACACTTGTGATATTGCTTTGCGTGATAATAAAAACCGTTTGCTACGCTGATTGTCTCACAACAGAAATGGTTATCTCTCCACACACTTGAGACCATGGTTTAGAAACTAGATTAAAATTCGATATCTCAATATCTTATCCATGCTGGGTTGGGTTTATCCAAATTCGTGAGCCTTCCTCGCCACATTCTTGAGACATTGACTAATAACAGTGGGGGTCATCAATTTAGTAGGAGCGCAAGGGAGGGGGGGGGAGGGGTTGGTTAGATTGTACATAAGCATACAAGGGGGGCTAAATTATTACTGCGTACGTATGCAAGAATAACTAGTTATTAACCGAACGCGAGGTCCGTACGGTAAAATATTTTGCTTGAGATGTTTTGAATACAGACCGAGCCCGAAGGGGGAGGTTTGTACTAATCAAAAGATCGAAAGAAAAATATTTTACCGTACGGACCCCCTTATGGAAGGAGCTTGTGAGGTTTACAAGTAGTTAGTACAAGTAGTTTGGTTCAATATTAGGACTTGTTATATTCGAAATATATAATAAAACCGACATTTCCAAAATGGCGGCTAGGTGCTTTGTGGAAGCAGTGGAAGTAACCGACAAAGATAGAAAGAGTTTAAAGAAATACGGACTTAAAACCGCGAAAATACTAACCAGGAACTGACTTTGACTTTCTGTTTCAGTCTGCCTATAGTTCAATAGTTCAGAGTTAAAAAAATTACATAAAAGAACTATAAAACTCAAAAAGATGTTTAAAGTATAAAACTAAAAGTCCGGCTCAGAATAATCCTCCGAATCCCAACCAGAAATATTTTTGGCACCTTCAAAATCCACATCAATATCGTACTCAAAGTTCTCGTCACCAGGCTTCACACGGTTTTCTTCAAAAACTGTGTCCATTTCAGCCTTCTTTTTGTTAAGTTCATCATCACTCAATTTATTCAAGTCCTCTTTATCATCGGAGTTGGCATTCCTGTCTTTGGTTGTTTTATCTTCTGTTTCTTTGGTGGGGTTCATATGTTCTTGGATTTTTGAAAGCAATCTTTGAAGCTAGGAGTAAATTTGCAATGAAACACAAGTTGGGTTCTACTGTATGTACACTGTATCTCTATTTTGCAGACTCATTTTTCTGGTATGTATTATTTATAAACATGGTCGGATCCAGCACTAGTGCACCTAGTTTGCATAACAAAACAAGTGGGTCAAAATCAAATTTTGATTGGCTAAGTGATATGCAAATTAGGTGCACTAGTGCTGGATCCGACCATGATAAACTCTCCTCTCTGGGGATTTGGCAAATATTACCGTAGGGATAATATTTCACCAAATGAAATCCCTTTCACTATGGATCTCAACCAGATACACTCTTGTCCTTATCGTCCCAAGATATCATCCAGTTGTCTTTACCTATCCCTATGTCCCACACTTTCTCCAACAATCCTAATTTTCCCCATTTGTCCCCTAAAGTCTAATTTTCCCCATTTGTCCCCTAAAATCCTATCCTCATTACCCACCATTAGCTCCTTACATACATGTATGGAACTATTTCTTGTCATAATTTTCAACATTACTGTCTATTTCAATACAATTGTCCCCCCTTTTCTTTTCTTATACATCTATTTCTCATCCATTATACCCATTAGCTGTAGGTTGAAGTTTGTGAGAGCCCAACACTAGTTTGCTAAGAAAAATCCCTTTTTGTTCCCTGCAATCCCTCTTGTGTACCTGTTCACTGGGAACTTTTTCAAGATATCTTTTATGTTTGCCATCTTTTAATCCTGACACACTTTTCTCAACACTGTAAAAATGGTTAAAACTGATTATTTTAAACAGTTAATTATTTTAGCTGACAAGTAAAACTGCCTGGTGTTAGACAGAGTGAAACTGTCTGGTGTTAGACAGAGTGAAACTGTCTGGTGTTAGACAGAGTAAAACTGCCTGGTGTTAAACAGAGTAAAACTGCCTGGTGTTAGACAGAGTAAAACTGCCTGGTGTTGGACAGAGTGAAACTGTCTGGTGTTAGACAGTGTAAAACTGTCTGGTGTTAGACAGAATAAAACTGCCTGGTGTTAGACAGAGTAAAACTGTCTGGTGTTAGACAGAATAAAACTGCCTGGTGTTAGACAGAGTAAAACTGCCTGGTGTTAGATGGAGTGAAACTGCCTGGTATTAGACAGAGTAAAACTGCCTGGTGTTAGACAAAGTAAAACTGCCTGGTGTTAGGCAGGGTAAAACTGCCTGGTGTTAGACAGAGTAAAACTGTCTGGTGTTAGACAGAATAAAACTGTCTGGTGTTAGACAGAGTAAAACTGCCTGGTGTTAGACAGAGTAAAACTGCCTGGTGCTGGACAGAGTGAAACTGTCTGGTGTTAAACAGAGTAAAACTGCCTGGTGTTAGACAGGGTAAAACTGCCTGGTGTTAGACAGAGTAAAACTGTCTGGTGTTGAACAGAGTAAAACTGCCTGGTGTTAGACAGAGTAAAACTGCCTGGTGTTAGACAGAGTAAAACTGCCTGGTGCTGGACAGAGTGAAACTGTCTGGTGTTAAACAGAGTAAAACTGCCTGGTGTTAGACAGGGTAAAACTGCCTGGTGTTAGACAGAGTAAAACTGTCTGGTGTTGAACAGAGTAAAACTGCCTGGTGTTAGACAGAGTAAAACTGCCTGGTGTTAGACATTCCTGTGGCAAGTAAAATCATCTGGCATTAAACAGATCAATAAAACTGCCCAGCATTAAACATGGTAAAATCTGTTATTTTCAGGTTGGTCATGCTATGCAAATTTCAAATCATTACCATTATTCGTTTCTTTAGAAATTCATTGTTTTTTACAGTTCTTGAACATAAAAATATTTGCATATCATGTATATAAGTTGGGCTGGCTGATTGGTTGACCCATGCTAAAAAGTTTCATGCTAAAGAATTTTAACCCATTGATGGTAAAAATTTTATGCTGGCCAAATGCTTTTAAAATTTTATGATAGCCATTATGGCAGTCAACGTTTTCATATTTAAAAGGTTTAATGTCATATTAAAAGGTACAATGTCACAAACAAAGTCCCTTGGACTTTGCTCAAGAGAACAGCAAATCTTTTTCCACATTTAGCAATTAACCACCTTTTCACTTTTTAATCTTGGGTAGCGGTTTAGCTATATATCTTAGTAGGGCACACAGAATGAAAGAAAAACAGATTTACACAAAAAATTGAACCTGTTTCAAAGCTTCAAATGTCTCTAATATAACAGCAAGGCAAATCTATGTGCTTGTGTTTACATCTTTGCAAATTTGCAAAGTCATGTTCATAAAACTTCCACATAGATTTACCTTGCTGTCAACATAGTTAGGTGAATTCTCAGAATTTGAAGCCTTGCAACTGGTGAGAATTTGTTTGCAAATCTATTTTTCATCTGGTGGTAAGTATTCTTACTTTGTGCTAACTGCGAAGTTTCTCAGAGGCATGGAACGTCTGTGGACTTTATCTAAGGTAAAAATATATCATTCACAATGACCTTAGAATAATCAACTTAAATAATACTAGCATAAATTGAAATCCCATCTACATAAAAGTTAATAGCTATCACTATATTTAATTCAATTAGGGGATTACTATTTAACAAAGGACAGGAACTTTCAAATAACTTTGTGATTGAAGTCTGATAATAATGAGTCTAGATTATAGAAAACCAAGTCAGCCAAGTTTACAACTTCTGTTTATTAAAAAGTTCTAGCAAAACAGCAACAAACACCCCAAAATTTAACAAATGAAGTTGCCTCGTTCCCTAAAACAGTAAAAGTAAAACTATTCCCCAGACGAATCACGACTCACTTCAAACACAAATGACAAGAGGGTTTTGGACTTTTGGTACTTTTGGAAAGATTTACACGATACCTTTTTCTTCACAAAGTTTTTGTGAAGTTTATTAGTTGCAATTGTTTTCCAAAGAAACCTAAACCTTAAAAAGTCTATAATCTTATTTATTAAGTTATGTTAAACTAAGTGCATAGCATTCTACCAGACGTACGTGTACTACAGTACAGCGTCTACACGTTCAATATTGTACTACAGTCTAATAGACTAATGTATGAGTATTTACAGCAATATTTCTTAAGAAATGTTAATTGCATACTTGTAGCGTTGTCCATATAATACAATACCAATGTAGGTGGGTCGTACTTGACCCCACAATGCCGTGGAGTGAACATAAACTGACGTTAAATCGACTCTTCGCAAACATAAATCACACACAAAACAATACAGCAATATCAATATGCTCCTCTTCGGACTATTTACTATTTCTCATTCAAACTAGATCACATCACTCAACAGTAGGTTGGTTGGCAGATTCTTGCGCATGCTCAAAGGTGGTATGACAGCAGGGAGATTGGCTAGCCTCCACCGCAGGCAACTCTTTGGATTTTTAAGCAACGAAGTAGTCGGTTATTCGGACAAAAGAACGACATTATCATGTTTTGGCTGAGCATCACGAACATCCAAAGGCTGCGAAGGAGAAAAAATGGGAAAGGCGCTGATATTATTGTTAAATTGCTAGCGCTCTTCTTCCCAATTTTTGTTCCCAGCTTCTCGATGCTTGTCAGTGAGCTCGATACTTACTTTATATACCTGGAGGGAGATCTTTGGATTGGCGAGTGATGCCAATTTTATAATTTTAATATGTCATTTCCAGTCCCTTTGGTCGGTCTCGCCCGTACTAAACACTGCAAAAGAACGAGCAAAAGGACTGGAATTGACGTATTACAATTATAAACTTGGCGTCACTTACCGGTAGTGCGAAAGTCCTCGAGA
>JAOBAZ010255282.1:0-15858 GCA_026546875.1 Pteroeides caledonicum
TTCTCAAAGGATCAATTTAGGACACCAACATGGCCGCTATTTCATTGTTTTGGAACACCAACATGGCCGCCGTGACCGCTGACGTCATGTGAAAACGCTCTATAGCAAATTAGATGCACTAATGGTCAATCCGACCATGGGAAAGAACCAATTTAATATATAATTACTTTTTTTTATAATTACAATTTAATATAAAATTTTAATGTTTTATCACAACTTCGCCCTTGCCTTAAGCTTGAAATTGCTAACAATAGTGTACTCAACAATATGTGCGGAGCAAAACGACTCCGTGTTACCGTTAGTGTCGAAACGTCCTCGTGTTGGGGGCAAAACGACCCGGGTTTGGGCACATTGGGGGCGAAACGTCTTGGGGGGATAAATATGGACGAAACGTCTGTAACCGGCCATATACACGCGCAAAAATATCACACGGTTGAGCAATGCTGTTGACTCAGTAACCCCTGAACAGTATTGATATCATGCTTGGACAAAGTTGTTGAGCGAACAGTACTGTTCATGGCTGTGTTGGAACAACGTTGTTGAACCTGTTGGTTCAACAGCGTTGTTCATAGCTGTTGTAACATGATGGCTGTTGATAACAAGTAAGAACAACATTGATATCAGGTATGATATCAATATTGATTCACCTGGCCAGCTCAAGCATGTTCAATCCTGTTGAAAACAGCATCGAACAACATTATTACAGCGGCGAACAAGCAGTGTGATTCCACGCATGCAGTACGTATCGAGCACTGCACTGCAATGGGCATAGGGCATAGGCAGTGGGTACGTCAGTGGCCTGCAACCCCCACTGGCAACCCCCCCAGATCGTCTGACGTCATTTTGCTTACTTTTTATTATACAACCAAAATATCTCAAATTTGAAGGTTGATAACAAAAATATACAAAAAATCTTATTTTGTAGCTTAAAAAAGTTTTTTTCAACTAAAACCATAAAAAATTTGTTTCATGTGCACTTTGGAAAACCGGATATTAATTTAAAGGTGTGATATGATTGGTTAGAAAAGAATCATACGATCATAATTATGACATATGGTTTTTGAACTGTGAATCAATTTCAGATACAATTAAAAAACTTTCAAGATGTTAGAGAAGCTGGCAGAAAAAGATAGTATTGTTCAATTTCAACGGTTATGTGGGCTGAAATGGAAAGAAGAAAGCAACGATGTCTCAAAAACATGTTCGCCGGCGACAAATGGACGCTCCTGCAACGGTTCAGTTTCGACATCAGCCAGCGACGAGAAAATGACATTAAGTAGATGCAAATACAAGTATAACCCTTGGATTCACTTACTGTTTCATTTATGTTCCTCTCTGGGCGACGAGCAAGTTTTAATAGCCTTGCTATCGTTCATATTTTGGAATTATGATCCGAATGCTATCATGCGGTCTTATATTTGTCTTGCTATTTCCCTTTACTTTGGTCAAGGCGCAAAAGATGTGTTTAAAATTCCACGTCCGCCGTGCCCGCCTGTGATAAGAGTGGAAAAAAAATATGCTGAGGAATATTCAATGCCTTCAACGCATGCTATGATGGGAATGGTTGTGCCATTTTCTGTTATTTACTTTACATATGAAACATTTCAGGTGAGAGTTTTAATTAATGTATTGTTTAAAAACCTGCAATTATTATACTTATAGTTAAGGTGTGGCATATTTTCATAGCCATTGCATTTATTTGAAATAAAATTGTGGCATTTGGTAGGTAACATAGGTGATGTTTTGTTATGGCCTAGATTAAATGATTAATTAATTATTAAATATGACACATGTCTGTGACATCGAGCAGAGCTCAGTTGTCAACAATGCAGAAAACAAAGGTTTTTGTGGGATTTGACGGCCACATGGCCACAATTCGGGAATAGTTCACTGCTATAACCAAATCAGTAAATATGACTGTGGGTAATGCCAATTATTTAATAATCATAAACACCAAATATGTGATTCTTGTATATTGAGTATTGTGTTTTAATTTTGTAGTATAATCTTGTTCTTGTTTTGACTGCTGCCACAGTTTGTTGCCTACTTGTTGGTGCAAGTAGAGTATATCTGGGGATGCACTCGTTTAAGGTATGAGCTATTAATATACTGTATCTTTTAGATGATTACTGCCACTGTTGTTAAACTATCCAACAAAAGTAAATTACCCACAAGTAATTTCACTGGATAATCTTATCAGCCTGCTCCTTACACATACCATTCATATACCGGGAATATAAAAACTTATGTATTTCAATATAATAGCATTTTATGATGATTTTAGACTTTATTTGTTGTAAAATAACTTATTTAATTATTTTTATTGTAGGATGTTCTTATGGGATTCATATTTGAGATTATGATTATTGCCATAACATTTCCTTGCATGAAAAACATTGACTTGGCTCACTGGTGTCAAATTTCTCCTAATACTCTCTCGGTAGTCACCATTTTTCCATTGATGCTTCTTGCCATCTATCCCACGTCTACTCCAATATCATACAACACATTTTCTGATACAGCTTTAGTACTGGGAATAGTTAGTGGTTCGATGATTGCTTTAAGGTATTCTGCAGCCAACGAAATATTCATGGCAGCATTTCTGGTCAAAATACAAACAATGTCAAGTCTTCAAGTGTTTGGTATTTATATGTTACGTTTTGCTACTGGTACAACTCTTCTTGGGATAACACGAGTTGTCATGAAATGGTTGATTACATCCAGTCTTTTGAAACTGATGCCTTCATCAATGATCATGAAACCATTAGGTTACAAACGTTTTATTGAAATTCCTCATAAATTTATCACATACTGGATGGTTGCATTTAATTGTGTATATCTTGCACCTAAAATCTTCAAACTTGGTGGTATTTAAATCCAACTATACTGAGTTTTAAATGTTAACAATTGACACTCAGTTTGACTAAAACAACAATCAACATAGCCACACATACACTGTTCTCTATATTAGCAGCATTTACAAAAATATGGTCTGGTATAACTCTACCAATGGTCATTAATGATTTACCCAGGGGGCATTCTGTTGCTTTGTTTCAGTTTGTGCTTCTAGAGTTTTATACTTTTTTAAACACTTTCTTAACTAGAGTGCTGCAAACTGCACTCCATTTTACTATTTTGGTTTTCTCAGGGGGGGTGACCTCAACAGTTAAACAAGTTGGTGGTAGCTCATGAAAATAAAATCAGGCTTGAAATTTTGGCATGTAACCTCTTGGCAAGTAACCTCTTGGCAAGTAACCTCTTGGCAAGTAACCTCTTGGCAAGTAACCTCTTGGCAAGTAACCTCTTGCCAAGTAACCTCTTGCCAAGTAACCTCTTGCCAAGTAACCTCTTGCCAAGTAACCTCTTGCCAAGTAACAATGAGAAACAGAATAAAGTACCCTGGCAGTAAGAAGGATTTGGGAACTTTGTGTTCATTAATAATTTAAGTTTTCATAACTACTACAGTTAATGTAAAAATCAGTGAAAATAGCCTTGTTATTTTCTAAAAAACAATTTGTTCCAACTTATATTACTCTCTTCTGGCCATTAAAAGCTCCAGAATTGAGAAAATATAATACCAAGAAATATATTATAAATAATATGCAGTCATATGAATATATTTTGATAATTTTGAAAAATCATGTAAAGTTTATTTTGAAATTACAGTAACGAATGACAAAGATTTATAAATATACTTTTTTATAAGATTGTATCAACTTGTTTGTATTTCTTCATACCTATGTGACCACTTGATTCCAACTTACTGGATTTAAGCCATTGAACTCTGTAGAGTTTAATGGTTTAAATCAATTTTTTCTTCATTTTCACCACACTATCAGCATTAATAAATTCAGGGAATTGATGCTGCTAAATTTCAACACTGATGGTATGATTTGTGTCAATTACTTTAGTAATCTTGCGGTACCTAAACCTGCCAGACCTGTGAAATTGAACACTAGCATTAGTTTTGATATCTAAAAAAAGAAACTGTATGTGTATGCTCTGTTAAAAAATTCATGGCAGATAATGACAGAAAGACAAAAGAGAAAATGTTAACTATAATTATAACATTGGTTACCATAAAGTTGTGAGGTAAGCTGTAAGGGAGTAATTGTGGTGCAAACTTTGGTTTTGATAACCATAACAATGTTAAATAGACTGACAGATATATAGAGACACTGTTGATAACATTGTCAAATGATATTAACCCCTTCAGTCGCTAATTTCCTGGAGCACTTCCACTGACAAATAAAATTGTCTGGCGTTAGACAGAGTAAAGGTAATAAGTACATAATTAAGGACAGTTTAAATGAACAGGTAATATAATATCAATAAATAATAATATATGTAAATTATATATGTAAATTTAAAATTATGTATGTAAATTATACAAAACACTAAACATATATGTAAATTATAAATGATAAATACCCATATTGGATATGTTACATATAAAATGGTTAACATCGGGCGATTTTGGATTGGAACTTTAAAACAAGCGAACACTAAAAACTATTGACTTGAGGACTAATTTTTGCTACCTTGGCCTAATTTTTTTCTGGTTCCTTTACCCACTTAAGGAAGGTTCCTGCCCCTTCTGCACTTGTAAACAAATGCAGCCACACTTCAATATTGTTGTTTGTAACTCATCAAAAAAAAGACCAGTATTTGAATGATTTACTGTAATTTGTAAACTGCTTTAAATCCTGTGGGTAGTACATTTGTTTATGTTTTTGAGACATGTGCAAAAGGGACTGAAACCTACTTTTCAATATGGTCTTGGTGTCAATTTTTATGCATACCTGCCGCAACTATAATAATCCCAGTCTTTGCTAGTTGACTTTGTCCAAATGTGTTTCTTTTAAAGTAAAGATAAAAAGAAGACCCAAAACAAGCAGTTGCACCAATTATTTTACATGGCAAACAATCTGGTAGATCATTTTTGTCTAGTTTTCTATCATCGGAGCCAGAATAATTCATACCTCTTTCCACCATATGGGCTGATATAAGCATCAAAACATGTATGGATATACAATATTTGATGTATATATAATACTCACCGCCCCCCTGGATTTTAATTACAACCGCTGAGCGCTTATCTTTATCACACCAAAGGCGCGCCCACCTGGTTCTGGCCAATTTTGACATTTTGTGTGAAATTAAAATATATTTTCAATCCTTTTCCATCCTCTTCTCAGCAGCGAAACATAATAAATTTTCAACGATACACTGAAAATTTAATATCTGTTCAATATGCCTGAAGCTAAAAATGCAGGAAAATCGGGCTCGAAACGTGCAGCTTTCCAAGACAAAGAGAAACCAACTGAAATACGTTTTACAAATATTAATGCAGCAAAAGGTGAGATAGAATACAAGTAGTTCAGTTTATATTTTTGTGGGATAAGGTCTGTATACCTGATAGCTCCAATTTCTTTTCAGCTGTCGCTTCTGCTATCAGAACCAGTCTTGGTCCCAAGGGAATGGATAAAATGGTAAGAGAATGTAGTATAAAGTAATCGTACAGAGAGTTCATTTTGAATTAATCTAATATTTACTAATTACCTACACTAAAGATTGTGAATATAATCATATCATACAAAACTAGTACATTCCAAAACGCGTAGCATTATTTAATATTAACTACGATATTTTACTGTCTGTAGTGTTCGCATATGTACAAATGTACAAATGATTAATGGAGTTTTACTATTTTAAAAAAGTTTTTCTCTTGACAATTAAGTCACCAGACAACACTGACATTACAGTTACTCTGAGTAAAATTCTAAAAGGCAATCATAGGGGTAAAACATGGTGGTAAACATGAGTGGTAGACTGTCAATGTGTTAAATGTTTTACTGATGTTTGGAGCGAAGGCCCTTCATCAGAACAAAGCAAAGGACCTTTAAAATATCAGCAAAACTTTTCACATGTTTGTCAGTTTACCACCTTTTCGCTTTTTGATCTTGTATTAAACCCATTGACAGTGGGAGGTTTTCCCCTGACAAGTAAAATTGTCTGAGTAAAATTGTTAAGAGGCTGGTTGTGGTTGTCCTGCAAGAGATGGCTTAATGCTTATGCAACACCTAAACCTAATTGTAAAGATTGTTTTTAGCCAGGGGCCGATTGTTCAAAGCTTGGTTAGCTTAACTCTGGGTTACTCAAACATTGAGAAGCAAAATTATTGGAGCCTGCTTTGTTGAAACATTGTTGCTTTTTAACAGAAATGTTGTGAATTGGTTCAAGTGTACTGATGCAAATTAACGAAAACTGTAGATTCCAACACACTGAACCAAAACAGTGGGTTAACATTTAACCCTAGGTTAGCGCTAACCCATCTTTGAACAACTCAGCCCAGAAGTGCATCTGTCAAATGTACAAGTTTCTTTAAATACTGATAAAAAATAAGGGTCAATGACATTAGTTTACCCTCTAGTCCACCATTCTCCCCACCCCAAAGAGCATTCTGGATAATCATGGTCCCTAATCATCCCCAAGGAAAACAGCAATGCAGACTAGACTGTAGCATTATTAATAATTTTTTAGATCCAAAGTGGTAATGGTGATGTTACAATCACAAATGATGGTGCAACTATACTAAAACAGATGCAAGTTTATCATCCAGCTGCAAAAATGGTGAGTTGTATCCAGATATACAGTATTATAGTGTTTTATTACATGACCAACAGATGGTTCTCCCTTGGCAAAGATAATTAGTGAGAGTTAGTAAGGTCTGTTAGATAGCATTTTTTTAAGCGAGAATCACTGTCAATGGGTTAACAGAAGTAATTATAATAGTGTTATGGTTGTTACCAGTTACCCTAAAAATAACTGGTAATAAAAGTTGGTAACACTGTTATATGCAGAACATATCACAAGTTCACAACCTGTAATACCCTTAGAATGTTACTAGTTTCGAACCTTTCTGTTTTCTGTAGTTGGTAGAGCTATCAAAAGCTCAAGATGTTGAAGCTGGTGATGGTACAACAACAGTTGTTGTTATTGCTGGCAGTCTTTTGCATGCTGCTGCAAGATTATTAGAAAAAGGTTGGATTAGTAAGTTATCAATTGAAATTATGTTCTCACTAAGACTTAATAAGTGTTTCAATATAATTTATAAAGGTATACACCCAATGACAATATCTGATTCTTTTGGAGTTGCATCTGACAAGAGTGTTGAAATCTTAAAAAGTATTGCTATACCGGTTGAACTGAATGATAGAGAATCTTTGTTAAAGAGTGCTTCAACTTCTTTAAACTCAAAGGTATTAATAAATGACATTTTGAAAACAATTATTTTCATGTTTCATTATTTTATATAATATATAAAGGCAACAGTGAATGAAGAAAGTTATTTTTGAATGGCAAGGGTAAGGGATAATGGAATATACAAAAAGGATCTTTGTGAAGTGGCAGGAAGACATATGTGAGAAGGGAAGTCGCGGGTGTTAGTAGAAAGTGGAGAAAACTGGTGTGTGTGGGTGTGTTTGTTTGTGTGTATGTGGGGAGTGATAGGTGTCTGTGTGTGTGGCTGGGTGTGTAGATGTGTGTTTATATATGTGGGGGGTGGGTGTGTATAGCTATAGGGGTATGGAGTGTTTGTATAGGTATAGCTGTAGGTGTGTGCATATAGGATGTCAGTCATGAAGGCAGTAACTAAACCAAGGCCCTGTATATTGTAAGTGCAAAGGATAACTTGAAAAAATAGTTGTCAAGTATATGTTCTTGTACAGCATGCTGAAGGACTTGCTGAAGGACTCCTGGTATTAAACTATTCACTTCAACTTAGGTTGTTTCACAATTCTCAAACCTATTGGCACCTATATCTGTGGATGCTGTTTTACAAGTTATTGATCCAAAAACTGCTACAAATGTCAACTTAAATGATATAAGAGTGATCAAAAAGTTAGGGTATGTATGTAAAAATTGTGCTGTTTAAAGGTAACTTTGGCCACCTAGACTATAGCATCCATAAGTTTTCATTTGCCACCAAACTAGATAAGGGCTATTGAATAGTATTTCTACTCAATAGCCTCTATCTAGATTGGTAGCAAATTTTATGGATGCTAGTCTAGGTGGCCAAAGTTACTTCCAAGCCAAAGTTACCCCGGTTTATGGTATGAATTGTGTTGTTTGATTTCATTATATTTAATTTAAAATTTGTGTACCATACTCTTTCAGTGGAACAGTTGAAGACACAGAGTTGGTTGATGGTCTAGTTTTAGAACAAAAGATTTCTCATCTTGCTGGTGGTCTGACTAGTGTAGAAAAAGCAAAAATTGGTCTTATCCAGTTTTGTTTATCACCTCCTAAAACTGATGTAAGAATTTTAGCAGTTTTTCTGTCAGAGCCAATGGAATAAAACATTTAATTTATTCAAACTTATCTCTGCAGTGCTGGGTGCAAATATTGCACAGATTGTACCCTGGCTAACACCAGACAACTTTGCTCACCCAGGGGAATCTTCACTGGCAATGAGTTAATTGGTGAACTGTATTTGGCATATGAAATACTAGTTGGTTTAACCCTTTTGCTCCTGAAGCTCCTCACTTGACAATTAAATCATCTTGTATTAGACAGAGTAAAATACTAAAGGAAGTGGTTGCAGGTGCCACAATAGGGAAAGAGTTAATAACTTTTATATATTTACATATATTTAGATGGATAATCAAGTAATTGTGTCAGATTATACTCAAATGGATCGAGTATTGAGAGAAGAAAGACAATATATTCTTGATTTATGTAAAAAGATTAAAAAAGCTGGGTGCAATGTACTTCTTATACAAAAATCTATTTTAAGGTACGTTTTTAATTTTACCTGACAACTCCTAGATTTCAAGTAGGGTACATTTTGGGATATTTGCCATTTAATGGGTCAACAAGAGACATTACTGGATAATCTAGTTGGGCAACTAGATTGTCCAGTCATATCTCTGGGCTGCAAATGGTCACATTCTGGCTAATGCCAGACAATTTTCCCACCCACGCAAGATGCCCAGATTAAATTTATGTAGAATTAGGAACTGTTTTGTGTAGCTAAATAAATGCTATTTGTTCAATATATTTTATTTGATTACCACAACAGAGATGCAGTCAATGATCTTGCCCTGCATTTCTTATCAAAAATGAAGATAATGGTTGTACGAGATATTGAAAGAGATGAGGTGGAATTTATTTGTAAAGTAAGTTCAACAAACAGTCTCTTTTTTTTTACAGTGTATGATTTGATGTAATAGTTTTTCTGAATGTTTTCCTCAGCTGACAAATTGTATTCTTAAACCAAGAAATTTAATGTTTTTATACCTTCTGATATTGTGAGATTGTTTTATAGAGTCTTGGTTGTCGACCTGCTGCCAGTGTGGATCATTTTACTGCTGATATTCTTGCTTCAGCAGAACTTGTTGAAGAAGTTTCAACAGGAGCAGCCAAAGTAGTCAAGGTAACCACTCTATATGGTCTTATACCCTGGTACAAATCATAAGCAGGATCTTATAGGATCCTGCAGGATCTATAATAGGATCGCATAAGCAGGATCTTCTAGGATCGCATAAGCAGGATCTTCTTGGATCCTGCAGGATCTTAAATAGGATTCTTTTAGTGTTGAGATCCTGTCATGATCCTTACTATGATCCTTTTTGATGTAGAATCCAATCAGGATCCTACACAAGATCCTATTAGTTTTAGGATCCTGCCAATATCCTACAGGATCCTATAGGATCTTACTGGATCCTGTTCTTATTGCCTTATTGGTAGACCATGAGAATTAGTGGAATTACCTGTCAACATATTTAGTGCTTTTATGACTGGGCTTTTTATGCCCACATGTTTCATACACTGCTGTAACAAATTTTGATGTGTGGATATGTTGGTACTTAGGTGACATGAAAGGATAAGTTGTTCTGTGAGTGAAACCATACTGGGGAAATCGAAAAATTGCCGGTAGCTGGGAATAGAATCCACGACCTTCGGTTAGTCTGATGCCCAATCCACTGAGCTACACGGTGAAGGACGGAGAAAACTGGGGAAATGGGTATTATATACTGACTGTCAAAACAAACTAGTCTTTTCAGTCATACTCAGTTTGATTAAGGAATGACATATAATGTTTTAGATAACTGGTGCTGCTACTCCTGGTAAAACAGTGAGTATATTAGTGCGAGGTTCAAATAAACTGGTTCTTGAAGAAGCTGAACGCTCTCTTCATGATGCTCTTTGTGTTGTAAGATGTCTTGTGAAAAACAGGTGAGAATTAGTTCCCTAAATAAATCAGTTGTTACTTCTGAATAACTATTTTGTAAGAATTTTGAACACTTCACTTCTAAACAATTGTTAAATTTTGTTCCAGGGCCCTGATTGCTGGTGGCGGAGCCCCCGAGACAGAGCTATCTCTCCATCTTGCCAAGTACGCTAATACATTGTCAGGAATGGAATCCTATTGTCTCCGGGCATTTTCCGAAGCTCTCGAAGTTGTGCCGTACACGTTGGCGGAGAACGCCGGTCTTAATCCCATAGCAACTGTGACTGAGCTACGAAATAGGCATGCGCAAGGAGAGAAAACCGCTGGAATTAACGTTCGTAAGGTATGGAGAACGGACAGAAATACTTCTACACCATACGCTGTTTTGTATTTATTATTGTACATTCTTGCGAATGTTTTGATATTGTTTAATGTATGATGACTAGTAAATATCCAACAAAGACGAAATAGTTGTCAGTGCATATTTACTGTAGCCATATGTAAGTGTTCACTGATAATCGCCAAGACCAAAGAATAGTCATAGTTTAAACCAACGGGTGTACTATTTCAAATGGAGCAATTTGATTGGCTACGATATTCGGTATATGTAAATAGTAATAGTAAACAACGACACTTATGTTCTGAGCACTTTTTAAAAATACGACTAAATTATTTAAAAGATCTTGTGGTGCATTTTTTTCTACTTTGTCTTCCAACTAAAATAATTGGGTTATTCTTTCTCGATTTTACAAAAATAATGGTTGATTTGCGCTTCGCTTCACCAACTATCATTTTATTAATAAGATTATCCCGCTTAATCGGATTGTTTCATAACTAATAAATATTAGTGCCTAATGTCTCAAGAATGTACTGAGCTTAGTTAGCCAATCAAGGTGTTTAAAATGCACCGCCATCTTGTTCATACGTTTTCATAATCATGCTAATATGTTTTCTTTTTGTTTTTAGGGCACAATAACGAATATTCTTGATGAGAACGTCTTACAACCATTATTAGTTTCAACTAGTGCTATTACACTGGCCTCGGAAACTGTGCGAAGTATCTTGAAGATTGATGATATTGTAAGTTAATAAGCGATACAAGAAAACGTGCAATGGAATTGTAGCAATACATATCTTAACAAAAATCATAATTAATTGGAACACAAGCGTAACCACCGGGGGCCAGTTGTTCAAACCTCGCTTAGTTCTGGGCTGGTGAAAAGTTAAGAAGCAGAATTATTGGACCTACTTCTTTGGAACCTTGTTGTTTTTTAACAGAACTGTTGTGAAGTAGTTCAAGTGTTATGATGTGAATTTTCAACGAAAACTGTTGATTCTAACACAGTAGAAGAAAACAGTGGGTTAATGTTTCACCCTAGCTCTAACCCACCGTTGAACAACTCAGCCGAGAAAGTCTACTTGCTTCCTTTTGGGGCCACCCTCCCTGATCCCTTAAAATTAATCGAGCACATTTTTTTTGGTTCGTACCATTTTCCAGCGACAGTTTTACATCACTAAGACAACATACATTACAAACTAGACAAACTCAAGCAGCCATGTGGTTTTAAACGGTGAAATGTATAGACATTTTACTGTTGTTTCAAACGAGAATATTTCATCTGAACTAATTTAGTTTTCTCTAATATACCTGCTCGCCTCGCAGGTAACTCGGAGATCGTTTTCACCTCACACCAGATGTGGGAAACAAACAACAGCTGCCGGATGTTATTGTTCCCAAGCATTTTATGGAAGATCTTAAAAAAAAATACCCTAGTCATCATTTCCGCTTCTATTAAAGAACGCTTTGATTAAGGAAAAGGCATTGACTTTGAAATAGTTTACCTTAAATGGTTTTGTTATTTAAACACAACTTTGAAAACAGACGCGGGTTTTTTCGTTTGGAATATACATGCAGCAAAATTTGCTGAGGTTTTGGGGAAAACATCAGGGAAGGGGTTTGTTAACTTGTTGGCTTGAAAGGTTTTGGCAACTTACAAAGAAATGTCTTTTGGTTGACATATTGGTGCTTTCTTTTTGTTTAATTGATCAATTAATTATATTCAGGTCATTATTGGTTAAATTTCTTTGTCAGAGTTCAAATTAAAGAAACGTGAATTGTTTTGTTAAAATGCGTTTCTTTTAAACATTGAAAAACGGTTATTTGTTAATCTATTCACTATTATATACCAGTAAAATGCTCAAGTGTCGCGTTTTGGCTACTTTACCAGTTCAATGTTAACCCTGTAAGGGCCAAAGGGACACTTGGGTCTTCCAGGGTTACGAAATTGTTTGATGAGGATACACTGAAGCAACGTTTATGGATTCCTCAAATAAAAATTATTCTTGTAATAAAAATATGCGGATGATATACAAAAGCTTGTATGCAGTATCAGTGTTATATTTACCATACATGCAGTTGTTATTGCGATATATTAACGTAATTTATTGTTTTTAGGTTAATACAAGATGACATCGTTAAGAAGATTGGAGATGACTATATCTCGTTCTATATTGTACTTCGTTTAAAAACAATAAACTGATATGTTGTAAACTCTGAGATATAAATAATGAAATATCATTTAATTTGTATGAATGTCATTTTCGTTTTAAGTGTTTCGTCATTTGATTTAATTTGCTAACCGCAGGCCGATTTTGCAGAGCAGGGTTTTGGGATCTCTCAGTAGCTATTCAGAATTCTTTGATCGGAGGCCAGTGATATTTGATCAAATGTCCGTTTCAGTGAAAAATACTTTCCTCTACACTTCCCACGTCACTACTAGTATTTACAATGCTATTCTCGGCCGCGTTCTCACTTAGTCTGATCAAAAACAAAACCCTTGAAAAGACGTACTTCCGAATATTGCGGTCTTTTTGACTTGAAATTCCTCCATGATAAACATCTCACTGTCGACTGACTTTAGTAACTTTGACACTGAGCTAATCAAAAAGATCTTTAATTAAGTAGTAGTAGATCATAAACATTTTTTTATATAAGAAAAAAGATATGTTATTTGAAAAGTTAATATTCGGCGTGTAGCGGCACGCCGTTGTAAGTATAAGCTGGGTGTGGTTAAACTAACCCAAAAATAAATTTGTGTTTGGAATTTTGTATACATTTCAACTGTAAAGTGATGAAATACATTCGTAAAAGTTCATATGCCCATTGTTGAATGCTGTCATTCAACAAAAAGGTTTTTTTAGTAAGACTGCATTTGCAAACGTCATAAATTTAGTTTAAAGTTCATATAAGATTCACAACACAAACTGACTATTATGGATGTATTACCAGAGAGTAACAATATATTAGCAATTTCTCGTTATACTTAACTAAAAGTTGTAACGCCGACAATTACTTGACTACTGAGTTTTCTAGAATGACCATAAGTTATGTTATATTTAGTAAATATTTTATATATAAATATCAACAGGCAATTTCAACAAAGGAGTATGGCAAAGCAAACATTTCAAATCCCGAAACAAGACACAAGAAATAAAACGAATTGAATGGTTATGTTTCGACAAAATGTAGAATATAATTGTATTATTCGTACACGCAAACTACCTGATGGCGCGGTTAAGTTCGAAACGTCGTACTCTATTAAGGTTATTTCACTATCGAATACAGCTTTTTTGGTCATTTTTTGTTCCATATGGATATTAATTAGAGTAATTATTTCTATATCTTATCCCTCTTTTTTATTTGATATTGCTTGACGTATTAACTATGATATTCAAGGAGTAAGGTTGGTGAAGTTGATATTGCTGGTTATATAAGGATACCGTTGGTACTTATTAATAAAAAAGTTCTTTTTCTCGGAACTGTTATTAGAGAATAACTTATTAACAAGGCTGAGGTTACATTTAACCAATAACTTTGCAATAAATTCGAAATATTATTCTATGAACTGTTGTTTATTGACTCGCACTTTTGGTTTATAAAATGTTCTTCGCTTAACCCTTTAATTCCCAATGTCAGGTACACCTAAGAACAAACAAATTCCTACTAGAACAAAACAAAGACAATAGGATAAAAAACAAAAGGAAAATATCTTGGGAACTAAAGGATTAAGGTTTGAACTAGTAAACTTGAATTGTTTTAGATTGTTACAGACGCCATTGAAAATGTAACAAATGATGCCAAATGTTTTATGGTAAATTGTATCGTTCAAATAACGGTTACTCAGTTCATGACGTGGTATTTTATTGAAAACCGCCATAAGGAAGACCTATAGGTTAAAAAGAACCACTTGAAATTATGATATGTATCCGGTAAATCATTGGTAATAACATACTTAGGAATAGTGTTGAGTAAACACTTCACTAGACGAAATAGATAACCGTAATTATCACAACTGGCTGTCATTATCGCTTGGTAACAAAATCAATGAGCTCGATGGAAATGATCGATCATTTTGTTGCAATTATTGGAGCTTTGAGTATTGTTATGAATCTTATGAATCTTGTTACTTTGTCCAACAAAAACTGTAAAAGAGTGTTCCGTCGAAGTATGTTATATATGGTCGCTTGTTTGTCAATTGCTGACTTATTAACTGGAGTGAATTCTTTACTTTGGGGCTTGCGGTGGTCAACTAACTGGTATCCAATACAATATCTATTTACCATATACTGGGCAACAGTACAACTCTCGTTCTTCGCTATTCTAATGATGGCTATTGATCGTTATATTGCTGTGACATATCCAATGGACAGTGAAGATATTGTATCTCCTTCACGGACACTTTTCACAAGTCTTTTCGCATGTCTTCTTTCGTTTGGTATGGCTCTACTCATTTATTTCAAACTAAATATAGGAAAACTTATTTTCTGTGTACTGTTTGAAATTGAGATCATTATTGTTCTAGTCATATATTTATTAATTTATCGCAAAGCTCGAGCTATGATTAAATTGGCTCACGATGGCGAATCAAACCTAAGGGAAAAGAAACGAAAATTTCTTATAGAAATCCGTTTATACAACGTCGTGTTTCTTTTATGTGGTGTATTGGTTGTCACAGTACTTCCTTATGTCCTTGCTATCCACATTGAATTAATTTATTTACTTAGTTCACCAGAAACTCCTCCCAATAAACATCTTTCGAAGTTTCTCGACTTTTATCTATTGGTAGAACTGTTAAACTTTTTTGTTAATCCTATTATTTATGCTTGGCGGTTACCAAAATATCGACAAATTTTGGTTAAAACAATTTATTGTAAATAAAATATATCAAAGGATTTCGTTAATACTTGTAACATATTACCGGCTTCGGTATTAATTTAACTATATATTTTTATTTATTAACAATAGATAATAATGATTATTTAATTTTTTTGTTTAAAACAACCAGTTTTTTTGTATTTGTTTTAGTTTTGAAGGCATTAGATCCTTATACACCAACAGTAGCCATCTATTTCTCACAAATTTTGAAAACAATTTTAAAACCTCGGCCGCCACTTCTACAACTGTTGGAACTCACTTTTCCTGATATTCTTTAATTTCTGCTTTTGTAACATGAACAAATTGTCTAAACAGCCCTGCCCGGTGAATATAACGTTTTATGGAATTTTTAGCCAATGAGAAGTCTTAGAATCTTATATTCACCTCTCAAAAAATACTCTGTGTATAT
>JAOBAZ010255393.1:0-24031 GCA_026546875.1 Pteroeides caledonicum
GGTATAAGATGATAAATTTGTCTCTTCTATCTGCTCTTGTTATATTATACAAATAACTGTAGGGAGCCACCTTAAAATATCGGATGGACAGACATCGTTTGATTTTCACACGACCTATATAATAGGCGATAGCGCAACGGACGTTATCGATAGAATATACGACCAAGTGGAGTTTAGCATCCAAGCGTCGTCAGTCACGCTTAAAATAGAGCCAATGGTACAATGTGAGTCAACCCTATGCTGCTTGCTAAATGAGCGCCACTTTTCATTGCTTCATTGCATGGCATACTTAGGCCTCTAAGAAGAGACAATAAAACGCGACTCCTATGCGTAACGCCTACGCATACCAGTTTCAATGTCCGTCTACACGCACCACACTCGCAAGCAAATTAGATTCGTTCCCCTTGGCGATGTTTGTCTTGATTCCATGTGAACGTAGGGCATATGAGAATAATGTAGTCAAAAACACCAGGATACTCTGTTTGCAGTATCTCTAGCAAGTACCTTGTCTTTCCGCATCCAGTCATTCCTGCGATAATCATATTAAATGGTGGCTCTAGCATATTCACTAGTATTGTAGGACTTGTAGGTCTTTGTTTATGAAATTCATCTCATGAAGGCCATCGCTCACCACAAATATGTGGCATTTTAGGTCAGTTGCAGTCGCACGTTTCTTCACCTCCAATAGTACACCGTTTTGTGAATTTGCCATTTTCTTGCCAGTGTTTACCGCTCGTGGGTCTGCATGCGTCCTCAAGTCAATGACGAGTGCAAAGCGGTCTTTGAGAAAGTTCGCCAAACTCGTTGCAGACGTGTCTTTACCACAAAAGAGTCTAGACGCCTCTTTGTAGAACCTCGTTTTGCCAATGCCTTGTGTGTACACGGTGTTCGGTACACCTTCCACGCTTATGTTCACCTCATCCACATTTGGGTAGGTAAACTCTTCATTGTCCGTTCTAGCCGGTCGTGTCCATAAAAGTACTAATGCTTTCAGGCTTTTTCTTGGCACGTTCACTGTTATATTCCTCAAAGTGTCCGCTCTCGACCAACTTTCCGTTTTCAACAAAGTCACATGCTCGTAATACAAACTTTTGCCTTCAGTGTACGCCTGTGTCACTCTCATTGCAATGTCTGCATTGTAAATGGTCTCGTACTCTAGTTTAATGTTGTCAAAACGATACGTCCCCAACGCTTCACCGTTTTGCGCAACTAACACATTAGCGGCGGGTGCCAACGTTAGTGTAAACTGTGGGTTGTTGTTCATGGCGTACGGTGCGTAGAGACCATGGTCGGCGAGGATCTTGTCAAGCCTTATTTTCTGTCTATTTCCATAGATTGTGTGTGCAAGGGCATCTGCGACTCTTCCGGCATCACCAGTTGTCGCACCACTATCGTCCCCACTCACCAACTTTCTCAGGTTTTCAGTCGCCACTCCAAATTTTACACCATTTTGTCGTTCCTTCTCTGTTTGCCACAAATCAGCAAACGTTTTGTAGATTTTCCTGTATTATCGTAAGCCGTCTCACCTGCAACACGCACTGCAAGCGACTGTACAAGCCCTGTACTATTGTAGTTCTTAAATGTCGTCTTTGTGCCTGTCACTTCAAAGTCGTACATCAAGTACAATGAGACAGGCACAAGGCATGCAGACTCCTTCATCCTTGGTACCGTCCACCACTACCCTCTCACCTGGCCCGCACTCGATGGTATAAATGTCGTTGTGTGTCGTGTACGTGCGCCACCAATTTCAGACATTTTCGATCGCTTGAAGGTAGGCGTGAGCTCCACTTCTGTCCTGTTCATTTATTATTACGCCTATGTTTAATTTCGTTGTAGAGTAACAATGCACCGGCGAGAAATAACACCCAAAGGTTATGGCTCAACCACGCCATTGCTTTGGCACCTCACGACAGCAGTGTATTAATAATATTTAAAATGGGTGCAATAAAAGGCCATGTTTTTTTAGCAAGATTGGCCACTGCCTTTGCAAACTTGTAGCCTGCGCGCCTTGCAACACTGCCTTTCTTAATTATACCGGCCAACGCAACAACCACTGCGCTCAGCCCAGCCAAGTTTTCCTTTGCCCACTTTTTAAATTTTTGTAATTTGGTTAGGTCTTCCACTTTCTCCTCTCGTCTCCCTAGCGAGTAACGCGTCGTCTATGGCGTTTATCGCCCTTTGTAAGCTCTCTTTCTTACCTTCGTCGTTTGCCTCGTCTTTCAGCCTAGCATAATGTTCCCTTTCAATCTCCAAGTACTCTCTCCTATGCATGACAGTCTCTTTCGGTAGTATTGAACCAAGCACGTCGCGAAACTCTAGGTTTGTTAGCCCTGGTAGTTGACCGCTCTCTCGCTGCTGCTCAAAACCGTCGGCGACATTGCGAATGTCTATTAATCGTTCAAGTCTATTGCGTTGTTAATTAGCCTTTTAAACTCCTTCACAGCCTTTGCGTTTGTAGGTGACTCGTTGTACGCATATGTGCCGTCACTTTGCTTGGGCAACACAACAGAGGCTTTTGGTGAGAAACGTTTCTACTACAATGTCTTGACGACACTGGGACTTAGGTTGCTGCAGAAAAGTGTAGAGTCGCTTGTCTATTGTGTGTTGGGTGCACAAGCAAAGACTCGATGGTCAATCGTAGACGGTGGTGCACGTGCTTAACAAACACAACAAGTATTTCGTAAACTTGTGGAGGACACCGTTGTACAATCAGACTCTACGGTGACCATTTCGAACATGAGAAGAGCCATTGCAGACACACATGTGGTCCTCAACACTGCCATTTGCCCTGGTGTGGTTCTCTTGCCTGGGAGTATGATAATACTGGACAAACCTATTGCAGGATTTAATAATGTACTCACTGTGGCGACAGACAAAATGAAGTTTGGTGTAAATAACGAAGTGAATAAACAAATCCAACGCTCCGTTGACGACACGGCTCCAAAGAAAGAGCATCAACCAAGCGTACCACATCTTGACAACTTGGACAATAAGCCAGGCCCACCAAAGGGAGCCCCAAAGGAGCAAGACAAGCCAAAGGTACACAAGCCAGACGCAGTGCTGGTGCCAAAAACAAAAAGCCAAGGCGCACCAACGGGAGCCCAAACAAATATTAACACAGCCAACGTTGAGGAAAGCATCGCGCTTGGCGTTGTGTCTGGCATTCTGACTTGGCTAGTAAAGCGTTATATATTCTACTGAATAAAGATGAGAAGAGCTAGCTACGTTCAACCTCACACGAGTCTCACAAAAGAGCAACGAGAACAATTGGACAATTGGTATGCATACTACCACAAGCAATACACATGCTACAAATGGAAGTACAAAAGAAATAAAAGACTAAAGCTAGTGTTGGGTATGACAAGTATTACACTCACAACCATTGGTGTCATTCTCGGTGGTGTTACAATGAACCTAATAATCTTGGGTACAGTGAGTTCCTTTGGCCTTCTCGTTCAAGGTTACGTGAATGCAAGTAAACTGACTGACCGCGTGGAGAAATGTAAGTTTGCCTACACGTTGTATAAAAAAGTACTCACACAAATTGTGTCGTGCCTCCGTGGCTTGCCGTACGACGATGAGACTTTTCTTGTCGAAACAAAGGTGTTGGATATTGTGACAGACACTTGTCCACCAGTGAATGGAATGAAAACTAAATATGATAGAAATAATAAAGATGAACCAACGCGTGATCGAACTTATAACTCATGTGCAACGAGCACCACATGCACCAAGCATTCAGGCAAATGGTTCAACTCATACGGCAGTGTAGGAGTGGTGATAATGATGCAGCAGCGTACATTACATCAATCTACAAGCAAGCTCCGTGCCACCTAGCTATGAACAAACTCACAGTAGCCTGTAAGGTTACTTTAAACATATTGTAAGAATAAATATGAAAGGGCAACAAAACAATGAAGTTGCAAAGAGCTCTTCCTCTGGTGCGAGCAAGATAACAAGCACCCGGCTAAGCGTCTTGCTGAGATTTCACGTGAAGCAAAATAGCGAAAGATAAGGGAACGTATTGAACATGAGCGGCAGCGGGAGAGTCAGGACTCTTATTACAGTGGTGGTAAAGCGCTGCTGTGTGCAGCTACCAGACTAACCATTAGCTATGTCGCTTACAATAATTTTTTTAAGAAAGACGTTGAAAAAGAAAGGCCAGGCGCAACAAAGAGCTCTCCCTTTGGTGCGAGTGAGGGAGCCACAGTTGAGGACCTAACAACATATTAGACACATTAGGATAAAACATCACCCTTTAATAAATGGACAAGGATTTAATGAACAAGGCCTACGACGCCTTGCTTGTGACTCTAGGCGTAGTCTCACTTAGCATGATCACAAAAAAGGTGGCTGGTGAGAGACTAACCGATGCAAAAATAGTCTTAAGGACTTTGGAAAGTTGGCAGCTGGTGTAACTGCTTCGACGATGCTAGTAAAGTACGCAAAGGATAAGGAACGGGTGCCAGACGACCCGTTTAATAAAAAATAAGGTTATAATAAACATGGGACTTTGGTTGGTTTTAATCCTAGTGAGCGCGTACAACCTTTTATGCCACGTGATGAATGAGGCCGAGCGAGGAGCGTACGAACGAGGCGTTGACCTAAAAGCGCTGACAAGGGAACCTTTGACAAAACAATGCGATAATATAAATGACAGCGATAGCGGGTAGCGTCTTTCAAACGACATTTGCGGCAATAAGCTTCGCAGGCGCCGGGTTTCTGTTTAAAATGTTCGATAAGAATGGGTACGCTGATGAAATGAAAAGACACAACAAAGCGTTGGAGGAGCTTGCAAAAGAGGCTTTCTACGAGAATGAAGTGAGACAACATGATAAAATACAAGAGTTACCACGACGTGAGGAAGAGGCAAACGAAGATATGGTCGCGACACACAAGGCATTGGACGCGTTGGCGCGTTCTCCCCTACAGGTCTTGAGCGCATAGAGTTCTGCTCGAAGGCCAAACACTCAAGGATCTCATCGCCATTTGTTTCATCTTTGAACATCCCAATTACCTTTTTATTCACTCTTTTCTTTACCCCTTTAATGATCCGCTGGGTATTCACTAGTATCAAACCACTGCTGAATGTCTGCCTCAATGTCTTTGTAGTAATCCTCAGTCTCGATCTTGTACATAAGAGAGTTTGTGTCGGTGAATAGCAAATGGGCCTTGTCACCCCATTTTTTCTTTACAAAGTCGTAGTGGAACTCCCACATAAGTCTCTTGCTCTCGTCGAGGATTGCTTGCCCTACGTAGATGGGTTTGTCTATTTTTACCTCAGTACGACCCATGTGAACGGCGACTAAGTTAGGACTGAAAATAGTTGAGCCTTTATTGTTTGGTTTACTGTTTAGTTTATCAGCCTCTTTGGCTGACGTAACAAGGCGAATGTCACGCCTGTTTCGTACGTTTTCCATCGTCTTACCAAACACGGCGTTGTTCATTAGTTTGAAGAAGTCCTTCTCAAACGCATTGCGTGCTTTAGCTCGTAGTTCTGTGTTTAACTCAATGTATGGGGCTAACCACTTACTTTCATTAAACCGAAGGCTACGATGAATGCGAGTTATCTTTAGATACTTCTTCAACGCCTCGTGATGGACTACATACCTATGCCTTGGACGAAGCGTTGTAAGTAACTTCTCAACGCCATCCAACTCAAATCGCTCTACCTCTAGCATACATGGTATTCTACGCCAATGCCTTAGTTCTTTCTTATTCGTCCATTTAAAGCCACCGGTTGGGAGAAACTGCGACATTGCCCAACCGTACAAGTTGTTGGCGTCCAAATATTTTATGAATTTCGTTAGCTTTGATGGATCATAGCCGCGTCTCATATACTTGTTGTTTGCCTTTGCATGTCGTTTCGTTATCATACTCATACCTCCACGAAGACCTCGTGCAATAAAAAGAACCATGTCAATGTTATTCGAAGCACTGCATCCCACGCTAAACCCGGCGCTGAGTAGTACCACGCTGGATCAAGCTTGTAGTTGCTGTGGCATACGATAAGAAAATTCTCAAAAACGCTCGCCAATAGTAGGACATCCGTTTCGAGGTAGAGGTCATGGTAATCACGCATCGTTTGCATTCCAAACGTTTGCCATACTTTGCGTGCATGCTTACAGCTCTCATCACTAATCTCCTCGTTGCCTAGCTTGTTGTAGAACGCCTCTTTAGGTGGGAAGCATTCTTCGGACAACCTCTCGAGTGAGTCTATGTAATCGTACGGGTACACACCGTGATAGGCGATTGAACTTTTCACCATCGTACCAATGAGCCAATAACCTAAGTTGGTCCTTGTCTAGGTTACCCACCCAGCTTGCAAGGCCTGATCGCATGAAACGAAACGAGTCGATGAAACGAAGGTGGCATTTTATATCGTGGTACTTACCATCCCGTTCATAACCGCCAACTGTGATTGGAACGCTGAAACTAATGTACTCTCCTCAGTCTTGGCTAGTGCGTCCACTTTCTCACCAAGCACGTTTAGGCTTTTGACGAACAAATGTGCATCGTAGCTGATAAGTTGTGGAAAATAACAGGGATGAAACTCGGCGCCCGATAGTTGAGATTACAGTTGTTCTGTGCCGCGCCTCTAAACCTCCCTGTAAAGTGGTCGTGGTCTTTGACCTTATCATCGCCCAACTCTTTTTCACAAATGTGACAGTGCGTCGCATCGTTGTACACAAGACAATCCTCGTCGGTCATTCGCAGACGCTTGCTTGGTCTTGCCTTCTTGTACAGATCTTTAACAGTGTCCGCTAAAGACTTGACAAAATGGTCTCCAACGTTGTCACTGGCGTCGATGGCGGTGTCATCGTAACATTTTACAAGGTAAGCATAGCCTGGTGGTATGTGGTGCTGGTATCTAGTGCTATGATCACTCCTCCTCAACAGAGGCTATTTTCTTTGTGATGCACTCAAAGTCAGCGTAAATGGTAAAGGGTACTTTCATGCTATGCCTATACTTCTTAAACTTTATGGTAGAACCTTTTGGTGGACCAGTTGTTCATACAATAGAGGAGATGGCGATCAAGTCGTTCTTCTGTGGTAAAAGGGTTTAAGCATCGATCACAGTAATGCTTGGCGCGTTCTGCCCCACCTACCTGTCTGTGTAAGAGCTTCGACATGCTTCTAATACAATGATAATGACCACCGTATGTTAGCAATCTTATTGTCGTTTGCCCTTTGGCGGGCTGACCTAGCCGCAAGGGGAAGACACGCTCGTTGTCGTCCAAACCATTCACAGCGTAGCCTGGGTTGTTCTTCTCAAACACACCAATCTTATCGATAGACACTGGCCACTCAAGCCCCGACCAGTCTAGTTTGCTTGCATAGTTTTTTCGCGATCCTCCCTGCATCTTTGCTTGGCCTAAAGACGCTAATTGTGGACGCCCACTTGAAGCACATCTCATCCTTGTTATGGGGACTAACAGTCGCGTATAAGTCTCTGATGCGCCTTGGAAGTGGGGCATAGCAACCCGACCTAATTGGGTCATACTTGGTTGTGCATACATCCAACTGTATGACTCGTTCGAATCTCCAGCCAGAGCCATTCCCTGTGTCTGTGTCTGTGTGTAATGACTCCATAATCCTAGCGCCTCAATGTCTGGTCAATGCCTGTCGAATGGTCAACGATATGAATACCAGACGAAAAGTATCTAGGCTCAGGCGGCGTTTGGTCTTTTGTAAACTCACACTTTAGTATGACTATTAGCTTTGTTGGTTTTCTCGTTTGTCGTATTATTCTTTTGATCGTATGTTTCTTCAGGCGTAGGAAGGCGTCTGGATCAATGCCACGTATGCCTTTTATGGTATGGACAGTATAACGACCGCTTAGAGCCTCTCTAACGTCGACGAGGTCCTTGTACCTTGTCCTTTCGACTAAGGACATTAACGCAGAAGTCGCTGCGTTTGTGATCCTAATGATGGGTGGCGCTACAAAGGAGATTAGCCAATTTGCGAAGGCATTTAACTGTCTTCTTAGTCTACCTGCAGGGGTAGGCACCATGACCTCAGCTTCAATGATGGGATTGGGCGTGTCAAGGATGTAAGTACTCATGGTCCTTTGTTACTACAGTATGTTTTGAGGATACGAAAGCAATCGGCGTACATCAATTTTTTTTCTTTGTCACTGCTGCCCGTATCATTCTTACGTTTGAGGATGGAGGGCAAACGTCGAAGGGTTCCCAGTCAGCAGGCAAAAGACCTAGGGCCTTGCAATCCTCACTTGCCTCTTCGATCGCTAAGTGGTCTAACTACCCTATCAGGTGCGCTTTGTTTGTCCCTGTTTTTATCCCGCGCATCTTGCAAATGTTCCTCAACTCTGTCAGTTTTTTGCGGGAGTTGTCGACTATAGGCGAAGGCAATGCATCGGGCGTAGGTGTCTCGCGTTGCGTATCATCATCGCATAGCGTTTTTTGTTGTTTGGTTGGTGAATGCTCCGTTCTCTCTTTTAGGTCATTGTAGTCCACCGTTCCTTCACTATCATTGTCGTCTGACGTCTCTTTCCCCCATATGTCGTTGTTATTGTCGAACATCTCTTGCTGGTTATTGCTTTCTTGAGGCTCAGTCTCATCGTTGCCGTCGTCGTTGCTACCGTCACTCTCATCGTCGTTACCATCGTCATCGCTACGTTCACTCTCATCATCATCATTGCGAAAGACTAACGTTGATCGACCGTTTACACGTTTGGTGGTCGACGGCTGTGGTTCGTCGTCGTTATTATCACTGCCATCATCGTCGTCGTCGTCGGCTGGTGTTTCCTTTGGCTTGCTCTCGTTTCCAAAGTCAAATGTTAGTGTCTCTTGTCGTTCGTCGATCCCTTCATGCGTGATTAGCTGTTCGGTGACGACACAGGCCAAGCATTTTAACCTTCGAGGTGATTACGCCTGGTTCCGCTTGGAGGGCGTTTATGAATCGTGACGCTACGCCTTCGTAGACGCTGTATGCCTCTGATGCGAGTCGTGAGCATGCCTCGTCTAAGAGGCGACAGTTACTTTGTGGTTCCATCTTTGTCTGGCGCGAGCGCAAGAGGGAGCGCGTCAACTTTTTCTTACCTGTGTGGTGGACGTGACCGTGACGTCATTGGCTTCGTGCGATCAGAGGGGAATACCCTTTTGATGCGGTCAGAGGGAAATTCCCTATGGCTGCGGTCAGAGGGGGAATACCCTATTTGGTAATGACGTCATTGCTATATTAGGATAATTTATGATAATTTATGGCAATTTATGGTAATTTATGCAGGTGGGACAATTTTTGGGACGGCTCAAAAACGTTACTTTGCCTAAAATGGCCTATTTTAGCAAATAGAGTTAATTCTAGAGGAGATAGAAATGCTAATTTATGCAAAAGCGTTCGTACCTAACCCTTTTCACTACTTAAAAAAGGTATTAGGAAATAGCCCTAAGGCACCCTAGTCAGAGGCCTTTATCGGGGTAGGGCACGAGCCGAAGGCGCTTATCCCTATAAAGCCCGATTACGAAGTTTGTAAATTACTTCTAAAACGACTCGATGTGTTGAGCTCATAGATAAACAAAATGTGAGAAAAAAATTCAAGTGAGCTGACAAGATTCGACGAGAAAAGCAGTCGTCTCTGTCAATAAAGCACATGTGTTTTTTTGATATAGACGCATGTGCTTTATCAACCTGTTAAGACACTGATTAAGCATGCATTCCTTTTGAATTTTGCTTATAAATTATTTGATGAGTGTTAGAAATATATATGTGTATATATATGTATATATATATGCTCAGTGAATATAGGCACGTAATCACCTTGCCTTTGGCGACTAATTGATAAACATATACATATGCATTTCGGTAAGTTAATATAATCTACACAACTGACTTTCCTGGCAATTGTAGCTTTATGAAATACTATATTTAGACAATTTTTTCGAAATTATATGCAGTTTAACGCTTGCAGTAAAGTCTTTAAGCTTATAAAAGTTAATTTCCTTTTAAAAAAGGTATTAGGAAATAGCCCTAAGGCACCCGAGTTAAAGCACAACTGGGTTTAAAAAATAATAAATCTTGTAAGTGACAAAGCTGATCAACTTCCATTCTCCGTAGGTGGTGTCTAACACCCATGACAGCGAAATTTTAATATAAATCACGACCTTTGAAGAGCTGTGCAATAAAATTTTACAGCTCAGGATGTCTTATAGGATGAGTGTTTGTGTCTCGTTTTTTTATTTCAGCATTCCGTGCTTTTGCAACGAGGTGGGACTGAAGAGAACATGGTTGGGTCAAGAAAAATAGCAATGAAGGTTGCGTAAAAAATATTACGGGTTATTACCTCAGCATCGATAAAATTTAAAGTCAGCTTTAATCGAAACAGCTTGTTGTAAATACTAATTGTTTATATTTGATACTGATGTTTGTACTTTCATTTGTGTATATATAACAGTATATTTGATTGCACCCAACATATCAGTTGTGTGCAATCAAATTTGATGAAGTGGTAAAAAAGTAATAGACATTAGTTGGGTGGTTGAAAAAAATTTGGAACTGTCAAAGGGTGGGGAGATTTTTTATTACATGAAAATTTCTCTTCATATATTGATATTCACTAATCCTAAATAATACTGCAGTAGCAATATTTTAGACCCTCTAATATTGCAAAATGTTGCCTTATTAACGTCGGCATAACATTTAGACAGTTATTCTGTAGGAAATGTTTTTGAACATTGGCCCACAACATGAATGTATGGTCATGAAAACATGTTTTGACTTTAGATATTCTTAAAAGCATTAATTATTCATGAGAATTTTGATTAATAAAATTCCGGCATTCTGTCACAAAATATAATCATACACTGAATATATTTGATCACCATACACTTACGTTTCATTTATGTTTCGAATTTACGTTTCATTTATGTTTATTTGTACACAATTCCAGTACAAATTTTCACGCAATGTTAAATCTCACGTTATCAAAAATTTTTGTTGAATTTTTACAATAACACTTTATTTGCTTTTTCTTTCCATCGGCTTCGAGAACCTATTTCAGAAATTTGTTGTGCGTGTTTGATCACGGTATCAAAACACTTGAAGCAATTACTCTGTCGGGGTTTCGCCCTTCGAGATTCATTGCTTTCTAGTGTTTTTCCGAAATCAAACGCTTTTTAATATATGATCTATATCGAAATCAAACGTTTTTAATATAGATCATCAACGTGCAGGCAAATAGAGTTCAAAGGGGCATTACAAGGCAAGCTTGCCCTTCTTCCGATTCGCCATAAGTGTTTAAAGTTCTCGACTGTTATCAATCATTTACGTAAATGGTTAGTTTTTGATATTCGGTGGGGAACATGTTATTTCTCTTTTTGACGTCATTAGCATGTAAAAATTGTATTTCAACCTAGTTCCCAGGGCCTTTTCTCCGCTTCGGGTGGATGTTAAACCTAACGGCTTCCCGTGGATGATTTTTTCCGCGGGAAGCCGTTATGCTGAACCGCCACCCAAAGCGGACAAAAGGCCCTGGGAACGAGGTTGATTGTATTTTGGATTGAGCCCAAAATTTTACTTACTGCACGCTGTGGGAACGACGCCCCAGCGCGCATGGCAATCACGAAAAAGTGCGCGAAAGTCGAATCACAAGAATCTGTATAATAATATATAATTGCGATGTTCGTTTCTGAAAGGCCAGTACTGCAATATTTATTATTTTCATTTTCCCTTTGAATTTATATTAAAACAATTATTAAAGTCGGCAGCATACCGACAATTAATACTCGGCACTTTTCGTAAACTTGCTTTCTGACTGATTGATTTGCACCACCTGACGGCATTTTAGTAAACAACAACACAAGACCGTGCGATAGAGCTGTCTATTAAAACAGTTAAAGCACTTTTTCTATGTGTTCGTGTGTTATTGAGATTTACATGTACTCATCCAACGTAGTCCTTTGTACGAAAACGGTCTGTTGTCCTGTAACCGTTGTTTGACTTAACAACCCTTTTCCGGTGAGTAACATGACAACATGACATGGCGGCAAACACGTGCCAACAGCACTTTTAAACGTCTGCAATCATATATTGAGAAACGTCAAATGGCCTAGCAACTGGACAAATTCTCTTGTCATTGCTCTCACAAAGACAGGTGATCTGAAGCTGTGTAATAATTACCGTAGCCTGAGCCTCATCAGCCACCCCAGGAAGGTTCTCTTTTAAGAGTCATTCTAAATTGTCTGAAACACCAAGAAAACGAAATTATTGTTGAAGAACAAGCCGGCTTTATGAAAGGCAGGAGCACAGTTGAACGGATTTTTAACCTCATATCAATTTTTGAAAAATGTCAAGAACATCAGCAAGAACTATATGATATCTTCATTGTCTTCAAAAAGCATTTGACAGGGAATGGCGCCAAGCACTGTGGGCAACCATGCACAAGTACAACATTGACAAGACCCTGACTGCTCTCACTGAAGAACTCTACAGCCAAGCCACCAGTTCTATTTTTTTGGACGGTGACATAGGAGAGTGGTTTCGTACTACTGTCGGGATTCGTTAGGGTTCCCTGCTATCTCCAACCGTTTTTAACATCTTCCTTGAAAGAATTATTGAGAGATTTCTAAGACTATGATTCTTTTCAACAGTAATCATTGGTGGTAGGACTGTTAGCAACTTGCGCTACACAGATGTCATTGACGGCCTTGTTGCCTCAGAAGCTGAACTCTCTTAACTCATCAAAAGACGCGACGAGAGCTGCTGACCATATGGTATGGAAATCAGTCCTGAAAAACCAAAATTATGTCAAACACATATGCAAAGGATCTGCAGTCAGAAATCAAAATCAGAAGCAGAACCTTGCAACATGTGAATCAGTTCATCTACCTTGGTGCTCTAGTCACAGACACGGGTTCCAAACCTGAAATTCTCTACAGAATTGCAAAAGCGCAAAATTCTTTCTCAAAATTGAAAACCTTTTGGAATGTTAAATTCATCTCTTTCAGTTCAAAAATCAGACTATTAAGATCTATTATGGTCTTCTCCGTTCTCCTTTATGCCTGTGAATCCTGGATTCTTGATGCTTACCTACAAAAGAGAATAGCTCTTTTGAGATAAGACGAGATGCCTCAGACAGCTCCTAGGAAACGACTATAGGCAAAGAGTCACAAATGTCAGTGTCAGCTATGGAAACTGGCGAACATCACTAGTTGATGTTAAAGAATAGACAGTTGCTGGTCCTAAATATCTCATAATTATAAAATATTCAAAATGTCACGGCCTTTTTTAAAGTGAATCTTTCATTACATCAAAAGACTCTGAAAGCACAAAATGACAAAATAAACAAAAACAAAACTCCGTCCATGGCGAGAAATGACGGTCATGCATGCGCAATGATCCTGCTGACCAAGAAAAAAATTGGCCAAAAAAGTTCTCCAAAATTTGTATGGTTTACATACAGGGCGTGTGAAGTCACCTTATGACGAAGATAATTTCAAATGATCAATCGGAAAAGTGGAGTACGTTGCATAGCGATATAAAATGTTATGATTTATAATATACTCATGAAACCATTTCTTTTTATATTGACAACAACACTAACATGTTTCAATATAGCGAATATGCCAAACTTGCTGCCCATGTTGAAGAAAGTTTTACATTGTTTAGGTTATAAACTGTTTTCAGAAATGATGAATCGAACTTGTATAGTATAGTATAAAGATCAAGCTTTCCAGTAATCCTCCTTATTTTTGGTCCCTCTTTCACTAGCTCCTTGCGGGTTTTTCCTTGACAGTTGGGGTATTTCTAATCTACCTTCCTAGTCCTTGTAACCGCTGTTGTAACGTTATAGAGCACGAATTACCAACCATGCAAGCTCAGCAATTTGAGACCTGGGTCCTAGTTTCAAAAATGTCCATTATTTCTCATGGTCACGCAATAGCTCAGTTCAACCTATCTATGGTTCAACCGATCTACACCTGGTTTTGCTGTTCTTCTGACCAGCGTCCACCTCATATTCACCACTGACCTATATAATATAACTAGACTGCTTGTCTTGTATCAAAAAGCGTGATCGTTTGCTGACAAAATATGAGCGCTTACGCCGATGAAGTCGGTAGCTGATCAGTATTGAATGTGGGCACATTTGGTTTGCTTTGCCTCCCTTTTTTAAAAATAAGGTTCAAAGCTCAACAAAAATACATGAAAAGAAATTTCGTTTGCTATTTGTACACGTCATGTATGTGTATGAACGAATATGAAAAAAAGCGATCATAAACAGTTCAAACGTGCCTGAATAGAAACAAACGTTTTCCATTTTCCAAGTTAAGAAGCCACGCCACGAGTTGTTAACTTGTTGAGTTTAAAGCTTGTATTTCTTAACTTTCGGGATTGATATCCAGCATTTCAAGTGGAAACGGTGCATAGTTAATAGTTCCACAATAAATAAGATGAACAATTAAAGGACGCATGTTTTAATTTAAGCATGGATTCTCATCAATCAAAAAAACAAAAATTCGGATTGCTATTTTGAACGACTATTCCGTTGAACACGCACATACTCGACAAACCGCGCCAACAGTACGATATTTTCATTAATCAGCGTTGCTTACCATGGACATAAGCTCTCATATTTCTTCAGCATATACAATCACGCTTGCTGCCAGTGATTTTATATTATATAGGTCAGTGATATTCACCCGCTGATCTCTCTAATAACTGGATCGGCTGAACTAAGATCTTGTGTGCCCCGTTGGCTACCATATTTGTACACCAAGAAGGAGATATATTTTTGTTTATTTTGTGCTCCCAGAAGATGTTGACCTAATGAAAGATTAGTTTCAACAAAGAAGGTGACTATGAGGCGCCATACATGACAACATATTGTTAGAATATATGTCTACCAATAATCCCTTTTATCACGAATATTGTTTTTTTGTATAGAATTCCAAAAATATTTACGGCTATGATAAAAATATTTACGGATATGATAAAAATATTTACGGCTATGATAAAAATATTTACGGCTACTGCGCTTGCTCTACGACCTGGTCAGCAGCAGAGAAGCTCCCCTGAGTGAACTCTATATAACTCTATATTACTCTATATAAGGTTATATAGAGTTTACTGGCTCCCCTACTGAAAAGCTATTGAACAGGGATTGCAACTCTTAACGTGGTGTGCGCGGGTTAAAACTAGAAGAGATTTGACCTAAATTTAAGCAGTAGCTTAAATTAGCCAACCCGACAGTTTAGTTATGCTATGGAAACATTCCCATATTCAAGAACCATAAAAACAATCAATTTCTAAAGAAATGAATACTGGTAATGATTTTAAATTTGCATAGCATGACTAACCCTTCTGGCTGGCTTCGCCACTGAATTTGAGGGACATTCACGGCTAGTACTTGCATTCCAAGCTTTCCATGAATTGATTTGTATAGAGGTACTATAAATTTTACTTTTTACCTAATCTTGTCAGCGATGTTCGCTGGACAATCGTTAATGCTAGGTTTAGGGTTATGATTACTGTTAAAAATAGCGACTTGTGAACGAGAGTGCCGTAAATATAATGTGGCGAAGTCCATTTACGGTCCCTTTAACTATGCGTCAACGTAGTCACTTTCTTGAATTTACATTATATACAGCTTTTTGAACCCTAGAATGCGAAACAACTTGTCTGACAAGATTCTCAAAGTTGTTATCGACAATTTGGTGGATTGGAACTGCTACTCTTTTCATTCGCAGCCATTCTGAATATGACATTTCATTTTACAACACCAAGTACTTTCAGGTAATGTCGAGCGGGCGCAGTAGTTGTAAATATTTTTATCATAGCCGTAAATATTTTATTGTAGCCGTAAATATTTTTGATATTCTATATAAAAAAACAATAGTCGTGAAAAAGGCACTATTGGTAGATGTATATTTTAACAATATATTGTCATGTATGGCGCCCCATACGTGACATTTTGGATATTACAATGTATCCGGTACAATGTATCATTTACAGACCCTTCGCTCGGGGGATTCGGCTACATAATTTGAAATAATTTTCCGAATCCCTCGCTCTTTGGGGTCTGTAAATGATAAATCTTATAAACTTCTCGTGGCAGATACCCCCTCTGAGCTTTACAACACCACCCCTAACCATCCTCGTTTTGCCATGAACATGTCTTTCAGCTGTTAGCATTAAGAGATTGGATTGTCTTGCGAAATTTGGCACAGACAAATATTTAATAGGATTATCTATAAAAACGCCTGGCTTTTTTGCTTATTGTTTATGGAGAGGTTCAATTTAACATTTTTAGAGGATATTATTCAGTTATAAGATAACATTTCACACAATGCCTAAAGACATTTGTGCCGTGCACATCGTCAAATAATAAACAATGCCATGACACGTCGAAACAATAAAAAATTTAAAGTTCAGTACGTCCCCCATGTAGCGAGCGCGGAAACCACGCACATATTTCACAAGAATATAGTTCCTGTATCTGACAAATATCGGGAAATATTAGCATGACACCATAGGAACTTAATACTTACTCCCTCTAACGCAACAACAGCAACAACAATAACAATAACAACAACAGCAACCACAACAATAAATAGCAACATAATAACAGCAGCAGCAACAGCAACATACATTAAACAACAACAGCAACAGCAGTGGCGGCATAGACAACAAGATCACCACAAACAAAATAAAATTTCTTCAGACAACGCTAAGTACCCACTATAAGCGGCAGACATGAAAGAGCGATGACAACGCTTGTATTATCGTCTTTATCAGTTTCAGTGGTCGATACAGAGGTGAACGTCGCTTGTCTGCATACCTGTATGAGAACTAGACAACGGATTATGAAGGATTTATTATAAATCGGTTTGATTGGATGATAACCAGATTTAGAAATATACTCAGAACATCAAATTTGTCTTAATCCTCTTAATAAGTCTTGGTATTAAACACTTTCACTCGCGCCATGCATGGAAAACCACGCATCAAAACCAGTCATTAGAAATGTTATAATTGCCACATGTTATTTGCATTCATATTGCACATCATATATTTGCATTTCGGGAAGACAAAATAAACAAAAAGCCTCTTGGCTTGTGCATCGCGTGAAATGAAACCAAACAGCTGACCACGTAGAAAGACGATCTCCAGCTTAGCTTTTTTTTAAATTGACAACCGAGAAAGTTATGTTTTTTTTTGTTCTGCCAGGATAACCACATTCCTGCGTGGCGAGGTCAAGCTTACAATTAAATGTATATATTGGATATTTTGTAAATTGATTAGATAACGTAATTTCTTAGTGAATCGTTTTTGCCTACAGTGGGTACTACTATTTAGATATTTTGATAGTGAGCTGATTACAAATTGCACAATACTTGCCAAAAATATTTTAGTATGCATTTTTGCGTTTTTTTTCAACCAATATAGCTTACATTTATAATATTAAATGCTGACTTTTTAGATTGTTTTTTAGATTGTCTTTCGCTCGCAAAAACGAAATATGAAAAATGAAAATTCTTTTGCTTCTTTACTGTAATTTATGTTTATGTTAGTTAAATTACTTTATTAAATTACTAAAGTTTATATTAGAAACATGACTATTGTTTGTATGCAAAGCACAAATAACACTATCTGTTGTCGGTTCTTACATGAATTACTTCAACGTTCGTATTTAAAGTTACAATTCAGCATAATGTAGGTAATCGCCTCGGTATGTTTGGACGACCGTGCACAATGTTTGGATTCTATTCGTCGTTTCATGGTTGCCCAAGATGAAAAATGGTATTGGTATTACAGTTTTGTATTAATTTTATATTATTAAGCATTAGTTCCAGGTATTGTAGAAACATTTGTTAAAGAGATATGGCAATATATTTTTTATCGTCCCAAATGAAAGAACTCTTAAAACTATTTAATAACGTACTTTCAATATTTGTTGAATCTCTCTTCGTTTTCGAGATATTTCACTTCAAAGCTGACTAGACGTTGTCAGTAGCGTAGCTAGCCTGACGATTTGTCCCGCTATACACGCTAATATTTTGGTGTTCATTGACTGTGAAAACAATAAATTTCTAAAGACATGAATAATTACAATAATTCGAAATTTACATAGCGGGACAAAATCGTCAAGCTGGCTACGCCACTGGAGGTTGTTGATGACCGCCATCTTGAACCTTAATTAGCTTCGGTTTTGGGACGTCACAAGCAGGGAAACCGTAAAGAAACTCTTCTGTGTGACTGTATAAAGAGGAAAATTTTTGTAACTGGCTCCATACAAACAACAAATAACAAAGCAACAAACAATCATGTTTAAGCCTCACATTGTAATACAGTCTTCAAAGTAAAAAATTTCACGTGACCCTGGTTGTGTCGTCACACCACTTCCGTGAATATTCAAGAAGGCGGACGTTATCGAATTTTACCAAATTTGAAATGAAATATCTCGAAAACGAAAAAAGATACAACAAATTTGTAAAGTAACTTATTAAATAGTTTTAAGAGTTCTTTCATTTGGGGCAATAAAAAATATATTGCCATATCCCTTTAAATACAGGTTAATTAATTATATAAAATAAATGTTAATATATTATAGTTGAGCTCCAGGCGACTCGCTTTTAAAATTTGAATCCTTTCATATAGTATTAGGTACTTTACAAAGAAGCAAACAAAAAACGAAATCTGACATTTTACCTTACGATTTAATTTTGATGTAAATTTTGGCGAACATGTCCTTCTGCATGCGAAATGTTGTGATATAATCATCTTGTGAGTCGGTAAAAACAGTAAACTGCGTCACTTTATTCTACCCGTAAGCCCCCGTGGCATCACACATTTATTTGATATAAGGTATTATATAACACCTTATTAAATCTTTGGCAGTTGATTGGTTGAATCTGATCACGTGACGTTGAATAGATGTTTCTATCAGGAGCATGCATTTTTGTACTATACGATTTGTACTATTGCACGCTTAGATTTCCACTAAATCCAATCAATTAAAATGCTACTATTGTGTGACATTCTTCCGACGTCGGCAAAGTAAGTTATCCTTTTGGCCGATGTTTCACTTTGTCTTCCGGGCTGCCTTTGCCAAAATGGCGGGAAGCCGTTTGTTATGGCAACAGAGGACGACTTATGCTCACTTTGAAAATGCAGATGCAAAAAAGGAGACAAATCATGCATTTATACTGTAAATATACTGGTTGTTTATAATGTTTGATATGAAATTTGGTTTGTGGAATTGTGTATAAGTTTCAATCGCAGTTACAAATAAACAATTTCTGATATATCGAATACAAGTTTTATTTATTTTGGTGTTATATAAAACAAATAATTAATTTTTATATTCGTGCAATGGTAAGAATATTTTCACTCGGTGAAAGATGGAATGATTCCATTCAACTCGGCTTCGCCTCACTGAATGGAACATTCCATCTTCCATTTCGAGAAAATATTATTACCATTGCACTCACTAACATTCATTATTTGTATACCGTTATACGCAGCAATTTTTGATGCAACTTGTGTCGCGGTAAAAATTTGTTGCAAGTTGCACCACATTTTTTACCGTATAACACCTTATCGTGCAACCTGCAACAATTTTTTTAAAGTTTCAAGTTGCACGATAAGTTGGATTTAGTTCTACTTTCAGCAACAAATTTGCACCAAAAAGTTGCAGCGTGTAACAGTACCTTTACTGATTTTGTTGAGTAAATTGCCGACCAGACCGCTCTGGTTCATGCTGTCTGTTAAACCACACTTAACAACTAACAAGTGAATAGCTACTAACACACGGGTCATACCACATGACACGTGTTACGCCAATGTCTCGAAATGGGCAATGGCGTAATTACGGGTGGCACAGGGGGGCACATACCCCCATTTCAAATCGGTGCACTTCAGGTACCCCCCATTTGGAATCATTGTTATAAATACGTGTTATTATACATATACGTGTTCTTGTTCAGGCAATCATTGTAAAATATTGTTTTCCCGTAAGACTTGTTTATAAAAGTAAAGTAAAGTCTCAGTACGTTGTATTCTGTTTGTAACCTCTGTTCGTACAGCCATGTCTCGGCACAAAGTGTGTTTCGTACTCCTTTGCTCAGTCAGAAAATTATAATCAACACAACCTCATACCCAGGATCTCTCTTCTTAGACTACTAGGAGCGTAAGAGGAGAGAGCCTGGGTACGAGGGTTTTATTTAATCTCTAATGTTTTTTTGCTTTACTCAATGAGACTGATCAAGAGCTTTTTCAGAAATTCGATGTCAAACAATAAGCTGCAGTGATTGGCATCCATAGCCAAAAGCCAAGTAAATTAATATGGAAAAATTCATCAATTTATTTGCCACGAAAAATGATAACAGGATGGTGCAGCGCTTTTAACTGAATTTTTAAAATATGTCCCCTCAAATTATGTTGTCTTGTTTTTCAAGTTCAATTACGCCCAGGTTACGCAACTGGGGATGAGAGAGCGCAATTGGTCTCGCAGCCCTCCTGCCAATTTCGTAGTTGTTTGTAATGTAACAAGAGCAAGGTCTGGCGGTCGGTCCAAACGTTTTTTGATCTGATTTGATAAGAATTAACTTGCATGTGTGACAAATATTACTTTGGTGTAAAACTTGTAGCTTACAAAAAAAATTTCTCAAATATAGACAGATTTTTGGCCCTCTTTTCAAACTCTAGTGCTCTGGAATGACAACCTGTCTGCTCCCTCGTCGCCACGCTACTGAATACCACACTTGTGTCAGATTATTCATGAAAAAATAGAAAGCGTGGATATCAGTAGCGTGATGGCATCTCTTTTTTAATTACAATTAATAATTGTAATCTCTCTTAATTCTTTGTTAACTTAGTAGTGGGTTTAAGGTTAGTATTTTGACAGAAAAAGGTCAATTTACATCTAGCGGTTGCGATGGCTGGTCGGATGACGTCATTTCAGTCAGAAACATAGAAAACTAGCGAAACAAGACATTAGATATACTACGATTAATAGAAGTAGTTTGAGCGCCGCAGTTGGGGCGCGAAAGACACGGAGGTATTGGAGCAATATCGGATCGTGTATAGACTGTGATTACACGGAAGAAGGAAAACGTTCACAACAAAAATTCAATACCCACATTGGCACAACTTGCGACGTATCTAAAATCAAGTAGAATCCTCCACAAACTTGCCTGACATGTAGCAGCTCTGCTTTAGATTTTTCCTCAAATAGTGACTAGTGACGAGGTCACGTGAAACGTATCATACAACTTTCTTTTATAAGAACGTTTTCCATGTAACTGGTGTCGTAACTAAATTTGGAAGTTCAAAGTTGTACGTAAAAGGAGTCATCGAACTTTGAAGAGCAATTTCTGAGCAACAACTGGAAATGTTTTAATAACTGTGCGACGTCATTTGTCACATGCCGTGCTTGTTATGGCAACATTTCTACAGATTTATATGTTGATTATTCTTATCTTGGTCGCAGCACTTATGACGATTCACTTTAAGTATTCCAGTAAAACATTGCAAATGATGTAGTCATGTTATTTCACAATTTAGATATGGGTTCATGTCACATGGGACGTCACAGCAAAAAGTTTCCAATGATCTCCGTTTCCCATTCATTATTAAAAACATCGACATTAAAGACGTGTTTATACCAAAGTTTTGTTTGTGATATATGAATATACTTTTAAACTTGACGTTTCTGGTGACCTATAAGTAATTCCTCACCCATATCGCCCCATTGCCCACTCTAGTTTTTATTACCTACCGTAAACCTCCGAGTATACGCACTTGGGCTTATATAGTTTCGTAAGGGTATTTTGATGGGCTTATACATGGACAACATTTTGCGTTTGGTGTACCCTTTGTTGAAAAAAACTCAAAACTTAAACAAATAAAACAAATATGAAGAAACAGCTACTAGTGTATATCTAATTATCAGTTTCATCAGAAGAGTTATACTAGAATTGGCTTCAGAAGCATCGGGTAAGTTCACCGCCATTTTCATCGCTGTCACTGGATATTTCCACATGACATTCTGCCTCTGGCAAGGGCATCGTATAACCTAATAGGGAGCTCTTATTTGGGGGGTTAGATTCCGGGGGCTTACATTCTGACTGCAGCTTGCGTTAGTGACTGTGGTGGGCCTATATTCGGGGGCTTATATTCGGACGGTATATAACTGCGTGTCAGGTATATTACGGCGAGTCAGGGGTGAGGGGAAGGAAGGGAGTGCGTCGCCTTCGCGCACCTAGTTGCAGAAAGAGTCAACATCCCAAATATAGACCACTTGCACTTACTAACCCTCACTAAAAATCTACATATCAGGGACGGCGGGACCGGGGGGGGGCTGGGGGATATAGCCCCCCACCTCTGGCAGATAAATTAATGAAATAAAAATTAGCTACATAGTGAGTTATTAATACATAGCGAACATCTCCTTATCGAGTTCTTTAGCTCCAGGATATCTAACGAGATGCATAAGACTTGCTCGCTATACAGCAATATATATCTGACCTTACACTACATGACGCACTGTTGTGTGGTTACCACTGTACAGAAAACACCCGCTGCGAAAACATACGCAAATTACAAGATCATTACCAAATACTGCAGGAATGGAGTTTAAATTGTTCATCCTGTGCTTTCTTGCGGCACATTCAGCGATTTTTACGTCCAGTTTTATACCAGGAGAAAGTACGCGCGTGATGTCTTTAGTGGAAAGCGATGGCTTTTACTCTTTTTACCACCGTGTAAAATACTTTAAACGAAGAGTTAGATATTTCTCAGTGCACCCTGGGTCATTCAACCCCGCCGTTATAACGAACCAAGAAGCGCATATGGTGTATGGCAATATGAACGGAAATTCAGAAGCTTCTACCTCCAGTAGAAAGAAAACAACAGAAATTTCAGATTATTTCTTTAAAAAAAATGAACAACCATCTGTTTCAGGAACCGGTAGTTTAAATTGCAGTGTTTTCTCTTAACTTTTTTTCCAAAAATGCCGCTTCTTTGCCTTGTTGTAAGACTGTTTGTTCTGTTTGTGTTCTCTAAGTAGTTTGCCATGCAATACAGATAACTAACACTGATTTTTTCTTGAAAAATATTGCAGACAGTTTACCCGTAGCAATTTTGGACCCAACCACTACGACTAATCTAACAGCGCAAGTTGCAAGGTCGGTGACTGACGAATTATCTAACAGTAACGGCAAAGGTCCATGCGTTTCTGAACAGTCCCAAGTAGAAAAGCATGAAACAACTAAAACTGAAAACGGTAAGATCACAGCACAGCAAAATCCATCTCAACTTATAAATTTCAACTTTCCGGAGAAAACGTATGGTAAACAAACCCGCGAATTTCAGCCAAAATGGTTTACAGAGTTTCCTTGGCTTCATTATAACGAACAAAATGATTCTGTTCTATGTTTTATTTGTGCGCACCAAGATGAAAAATCAAATCTTCACACGGCAAGAAATAAAAAGTATACCTTTATATCAGAAGGATTCTCAAACTGGAAAAAGGCTTTAACCCGATTCAAGGAACACCAAAATTCTGAATGCCATAAGACAGCCTTTGAGTACCATCACGCAATTCCGAAAACGTATGGCAATGTACTTGAAATGTCAAGCAATAATGCAAAAAAGACAATGGAAACGAACCGTCGCTGTTTGATTAAAGATCATAGAAACTTACAATATCTTGCCCGGCAAGGTCAAGAAATACAAGGTGATACGGATGACGAATCAAACTTCATTCAACTTCTCAAACTACGAGGGAAAGACGTACCCCTTCTTTTAAAGTGGTTACTGGAAAAGAAAGGAGACAAGTATACGTCACACGAGATTCAAAATGAAATTATATCTATCATGGCTAATCAGGTTATCCGTGACACTGTGTCACATATTGGTAACGGGTTCTTCTCTATCATCTGTGACGAATACACAGATATAAGTAACAAAGAACAGCTGACCGTATGCATTCGATGGGTTGATAATAATTTAAATGCTCATGAAGATTTTCTTGGATTTTTCAATATACCTGACATACGTGCTGAGACAATTA
>JAOBAZ010255505.1:3169-15839 GCA_026546875.1 Pteroeides caledonicum
TGGGGAGGCAAGAGTGCGGGAGGTAAAGGTGGGGTAGGTGGGAGTGGGGTAGGTAAAGATGGAAGAGGTAAAGGTGGAAAAGGAAAGGATAGCAGAGGTAGAGGTGGGGAAGAAAAGAGTGGTTGAGGTAATAATAGGGGAGGTAATAATAGGGGAGGTAAGGGTGGGGAGGCAAGAGTGCGGGAGGTAAAGGTGGGGTAGGTGGGAGTGGGGTAGGTAAAGATGGAAGAGGTAAAGGTGGGAAAGGTAAGGATAGCAGAGGTAGAGGTGGGGGAGAAAAGAGTGGTTGAGGTAATAGTGGGGGAGGTAAGGGTGCGGGAGGTAAGGGTGCGGGAGGTAAAGATGGGGGAGGTGGGAGTGGGAAGCACAGGGAGGTGGGGGGATATAAGGGGGATATAAGGGTTAGGTAAGGGTTAGGCAAAAAGTAAACTTAATTGCATGTCTAGAAACTCTTTTAATTAGAAAACTTATAAAAGCAGTCGTCTTGAAAAGGAACATCTATATATTGTGGGACATTCTTAGAAATTTGTTTACTTACATGGGATATCATTATAACCAGCTTCTAAAGCAGTGAAAAAATTAAGAAACGTTTGTTCTCGAATTTGAAACTTTTCAAAAAATCCAGCTTTTTTAAACACTTTATATGCCACCTACAAAAATAATTTTAATACAGAAATATCTGTAAAACGGAAGTATAATCACCACCAGTTCAAAGAGGCAAATTAAAGCTACCTTTTAAAATAATATCACTCTACATAAATATAACCGGTCTCCTGCCGAAAAATACATTTTGCAATATATTATCAAACAGGAAGTGATGTTTTATAACTAAAATTGCTTGGCTTAGGCCAATTTGACCTCAACGAGTAATCTCAACAAAAATTTTCCGTGGAAACATAACTTACCCCCCTGAGAACGTTGCCATGCGACCACACGTCAAATATGGGAAAATTCCAGTTATCAATTTTATCATATAATTTATCTAATTCTTCGTTCATTTCAATGTTTTTGGCCTTCTCCAAAATTTCTTCCACCGACGGCTTCGGTTTTCCAGAAAATGTCATACAAGGCAAGTTCATATCAATTTCCTCGTTTTCGTCACACTCGCTATCCTTCTCGGCGCTTCCGTCGTTCTCCGAACGGCCGCAAACCTTGCAAGGTTCCTTTGTTTTTTCCGTTTCTTCCAAAGTTAATGTAGATTCGACGAGAGGCGGTGGCTTCCGAGCGATAGGCGACGGTGACCGAAGCTCGTTTTGGTGTAATTTTCCAAAGTCGGAATGATGTGGCATATTATGTGGTAGTGACTTTACTCGTCCGAGTTTCGACGAGTTGGCGAACGTTGGCGAACCAGAGCGAGGTGAACCTGTAGGGACACTATTACAAGCCATGTTATTTGGTACTGTTGTGGCGCTGTCCCGTTCTACCGTGGGCATGCCAGTAGCTGAAGTAGTCGTGGTCCAAAAATTTGACATTCGTCGACTGGTCATTGCCAAATGTACAGGACGAACACGCTACAATGAAAGAAAAATACAAACATTGATGTACTTGGTGACATCAGCATTATAATGGCATACTAGCCAAGGTTTATGCTTATTAAAATTTGTTATTTTCTTAAAAATTCCTTACCGGATGTATTTGTACATCGTCCCTCATATCAGGTTGTTCAGAAATCTTTGAACTAATTGTCTCATCGGGAACAAATCTCTTTTCAACCAAAGGACTCATTGGGTTAATAACTCGCGTAAAAGAACTGAAATTTGTTGGTTGAGCTATCATATTACTAATAACTTTTAATGTACTTGAAACATTCGATGGTAAATTTGATTCAGCTAATAAATCTGAAAGCATTCCATGAGCTTCCCCTAATGTGGTTGCATCAACAGTGCTCTAAAAAAATACAAAGAAAACCGAAAGTCAAATTTGAAACACTAGAATTATTACCAGGTCCGTACAGGATACTAGTCGAGTTCTTCATTCGCTTGTATGGACACAGCCTTCACGCGAGGCCCATACAAGTGAAAACAAGAACGAGATCAGTATCCTCCTGTACGGACCGAACAAGCTCAGTCAATAAACTATGTATTATATGACTAAAAATGATGAAAAATTCCCGTCGAACCGGCCGAAAAACGATCAAAAATTCCCGCCGAACCTAACCGGTCCGTACTGTGGGTTACGACCGCTCTGGAACCACTCAGAATGCTTGATTTTAGTGGATGCACCGATGAACTATACTAGTCATATAATAAATAATGATGATAGAACGAATAGGAGTGCAATTAATGCCAAAATCATACGAGTGGTTACAAAATCAATCGACTGCGTAAGCGGGAGGTTGATTTGTAACCACGAGTATGATTTTGGCATTAATTACACGACTTAATTCGTTCTATTACCTATTAATTATATATCTTCTGTAGTAAAAAATACAATTTTTTTGAAATTCGATATATTAAATTTTGTCACGACAATTCTTGGTAAATAGTACATCGAAACCATTACAATTCATATCAACATTAATTTCCGGGTTGGTGATTGGCTAGTTGTAAATACTAGATTGAATTTCATTGGCTATGGACAAGAGTGCGATTACAGCTCACAAAGGGTGCGATTAATGCTGAAATTGCACTCCTCTTAGCCAATGAAATTGCAGTATTTGCTACTGATTACAGAAGAGATATAATTAATGATGGTAATTGCACTGAGTGGAGTGCAATTTGGGCTAAAATCAAACACATGGTTAGAATATCGCACAGTCGGGTAAGGAAACTGTGATTTGTTACCACAAGATTTGATTTTCAGTCTAAAATTGCAAGACATAAAGAGTAGTTACCATCAATTTGAAATCACACAAATTCACACCACAATCATAATTCATACTTAATTAACCGGAAATCATATTTACAAGATTTCAAATGAATATTTATGTATGGTAGGTAAATTAACCTGACGAAACCTGATTGGCTGCTTTGTTAAAAGTCTTTAACTTGATTGGCTAAAAAATGACGTGATTAATTCTTCAAAGTAATGTGGTTTGGGATTACTCGCACTAATTTGAACCAATCGGATTGCAAGAAATGTAAATTGATTTTAAAATGAGTAGAATTAAATAACTGACAGTTTAAACCCATTACTAGTTTATACCGCTGGCCTAATGACGAATTTCCATATGGGAGGGGGCCATCAATTGGTCATACGAACACTGTTCTCACTTTTTAAGGACATTTCCTTAAATTATGCTGTTTCTATGGGGGGTGGTATTCGTTATAATGAGGAAATTATGCATTCTTTTCAAAAGTTCATTGTGGTCATATTTCTCAACACCCCTCCCCCCGTAGGAACAAACTGATGGAAATTCATTGTGAGAGCGCTGTAGACGAATCCGTAAGACGGTCTCGATTATCCGCCTTGTACAACCATCCGAATTCCCGACAATAATCGACATTTCCTACAAACAATACCTAAAGGTCCAGTAGGAGGTCGACGTCACTTTTCGTTTCTCTCGCGTGCAACTTTCTCGCGCGAAAACGAAAAATGATACATTAGGCGTGTCAATAACAAACTTACATGAAGTACAAGTCATTTCCGGCCGGTTGCGTGATCGCTAGTAGAGAGGGGAATGGTATGAAGAGACAATGTGGTTGTTGTTGTTGTCAAAAAACAAATGATATGTCGGAGAGCGGTGTGAAAGAAAACGATATGATGACGTGATCACTCCACAACAATTAATAGAAAACTGATTAAAATAAATCAACAATAAAAAAGAAATAACGGACTATAACCGCGTGGGTGCTCTTCGAAAACTCTTCACACATGCTTCTTAGTTTAATGGACTATTATCACACGATTAAAAAAATGATCTTGTTAACTTCAAATCAAGAACTAGTGGTAATCTGTTAAATGTGGGAAAAATTTGGCTGATTTTTCCAACTCTTGTACTTTTTAACCTTGGTTTGTTCTAAAGAAGGGCCTTAATAAAATATCAGCTAGATAGCTCGCCACGGTAGTTTAACACCATTTTGCTAGTTTGTATTTTATGGTGTCGACGCAGCACCTTTTCTTATAATTCCTGTCAAAGCAAGAATTGAGTTTCAAAGGAGCTTCCAGAAGAAAGAACAGCCACAATGTTCGCTTGCGTGAATAATTTGAGTGATATAGTACACAAATACTAACCCATTCTCCTTTCAATTCATGCGGTAAAATAGTTAATTAGTAAGCGTAGTGAAGTTAAAGGAATAAAATATGAATTTCCACGTAAGTTCTACTTACACGTGGAATACCACGAAAATTTCGAAAAGAAAATAAATAAAAAGGAGCCGCAGGCAAATGTTCCTTAGCCTTGCGAACGCCGAGCTCCATATCTTGATTTTTCAAGCCATATTTACGCCAAAAATGTACCGCTACTTGGGCGCGCGTCTTTGAAAATGTTATGTTGCAGGCTAGTTCATCTCGCCGAGATCTGTGTATTGGTACAAAAAGCAATATTGAATAAACAAATGTATAAAGACATGCGCCGCGCACATTCTACAAAGTTTTACTGCGCACTTTATGCTAATTAATAGCTTCGTTTGGCATAGTTGGTGTGAACTAGTATTCATATAAGTTATGTTTACGACACCAGTTTTTCTTGCCACAGTTTGCTTCACAAAGTAACAATTGTTGTGGACGTTCGCACAGCATGAGATGACAAATACGTCCTTATTACATCAAATTAAAAATATGGAGGTGTCAACTTTCCAACAAGAACTTATTTATGTTTACAAAACTTAAACTTACATTGTAAAAATCTTTAAATTTATTGAAGAAACATACAACTAAATAAATATTGAGGAACTTGATCACATTGTGGTATTTCGTACTTGTTTCGTTCCAGTTTTATAGTTTGCCAGTAAAACGAAATCTAACGTGTTTGCGTCATGTTTATATGGAATGTGCCTAAAGGGCAGGTTTATTATATCTAATGATTTATAACTTTGTTATTACATTATATTAAAATTCTACAGACAACTGAAGCGTTGATGAAATGAAAATTGCGTCGGCCAAGGTTGGTAACTTTGTTTACAAATTCAGTTAAAACGTTTCTTTGTTCTCAATTAGAGATTTTGATATGTGACCAGCATACCAAACTGTTATGTTATGGTAAAAATGAAAACATCTTTCAACCTGATCACGAAGGTCACCATGAACTAGACATGGTATTTGGAAAATGCAAACGTCTTAACCCTTTCCAGGCCGCGATCGACTTTTATTATTTTATTTTACTTGCCCAAGGTGGAGCCACGGTCCAGAAAGGGTTAAAAAACTATCTCCTTAACCCTTTCCAGGCCGCGATCGACTTTTATTATTTTACGTTGGCTAACGCCAGACGACTTTACTTGCCCAAGGTGGAGCCACGGTCCGGAAAGGGTTAAGTGACGTACATAACAACAGTTGAAAATATTCTCCACAATGTTACGAACATTGATTATTTCAGCGTGAGGAATTTTTTATTGTAGATGGTAGTTAATGCATTGCAGAACGTAGTTAATGCATTTCCAACATTTTCTTTCATATTGGCACGAGTAGTTCATTTGCCTGTTTTAGGCCTTGTTTTCACTAGCCACATAAGCACAAGCCAGGTAAGACAAAAGACAAAACAAAGAAATGTAGTAAAGTTCGCGACATAAGCGTCGACATAAGCACAGACAAAAGCACAAGATTTCAAGCGTAATCTAAGGTAGAACACTGACCTATATAATTATATTATAAGTTATATTATATTAGGTCAGTGAGGTAGAACAAAAGCAAATTCAATTGAAATTTTTTTTTGCCTTTTTTCGAAAACAAAAATTTAAGTCTGGTAAGTACTAATGTGGAGTCGGCCATAAACTTAACACCATTACAAACACTAATGACATAATTAATACACAACGCGTCATTGAACAGTTGCAAAAATAATTGAAGTACTAGTTTAAACAGGAGCTAGAGTGTTTTCTCAGCTAGAAAACACAAGGTGATAGCTGAGTGTTCTAGAACTGATAAAACACGTATGGCAAGGGTTGGAGTTCAAAAACGACCCACTTATAACCAGTTCATTGGCGAGGTAATTTTAAAAATCAATAACCTTAAACTAGCCAAAAGAAGTTATAGCTTATCTAGATTAGAAGAAATCTTTATTATTTTTAAAACCTATTTCACGGTAATCGTTTCTTCTGTGTTTTCTTCTTTAACGAGATTTATGTTTTTTACTTAGTTTAGATGCTTGTTTTACATTTTTCCCGTATAGTTATTACACACACCTAGGACGAATATCAAAATTATCTAATAAACTAACCAACATGTACTTATTCGTAAGAAAATAGTAGGCCTACAAATAAATCTTTTTTCGTAGACAGTTCAATTTGAAACGCTTCGTAAACTTTTTCAAATTATCCTGATCTTGATCAAGTTAAATACACGTCGATGTCGTCGATGATGAGTTAGCTTTAAGGAGATTCATTTTAACAATAACTGCCCAATCTCATTTTAGAAAACAAATTATTTAGAAAACATTGAATATATAAAATATTTTTCTGTTCTGCGTATTTTTTTCATTTATAGATTTTGTCTTTGACATGCATTGCGTTTACATAATCGATCACGATGGCCAGTATCAATTCTGAGGTCAAGTAACTTTCACACTGTACTGTACCAAATACTTCATATTAAATTGCTGTTAAAGCATGTCAGGTGACAGGAGATCTTTTACTGAATCAAAAAGTTCGCCTTAAGGTGTAGCGAAGCACAGTTCATTAACACTCACTTAGAGCACGTGTCTAAAGAACACACATTCGGCCAAATCAAGAAAAATTCCATACATTCTCCGCGTGAAATCACTTACTATGTTCCCTCATGAACCCTCACCAACCACACTAGGTACCAAAAAACAGCATTGCTCCCCTCAAACCATTTTATTTTAATCTAGGGGGTGTTGGTGGTATAATGGTTAGTTCCCATGCCTTCCACCTCTGTGACCACTTGGATTGAGCTAGTGTTAGTCGTAACTGGACCACAATGTGAGCTTTCTGCAGTGCGAGTTCCCACCTGTGTGCTCCTTACAAACAATCGACCTTTGAACAATAACCTAACATTAGAGTATTCAATGGTATTGATAAAAAATCTTTATGTTAATCTTACACTCTCTGGTTTTGTCACAAACGGAGCAAAGTTAACTGAGCAAAAACTTTTCTTTAAATATTCTGACTACGTTGGCATTGAGGTGAAAATAAAAATCCAAAGTTTTTTCATTATAAAATTTCATTATAAAAATTTCATTATAAAACGTATTCACCGGAAAAAAATCTAAAATGCCATTCAGTCGACTTGCAAATGTTACAGAAGAGACAATTGAGAAATATAGGGAAAACTGAGTCAAAAAATGCGAGTGTAAAAATACTATATATAATGATAATAGACTACAGTCGATGTTCTACAGGTATTGATGACCGTGTATGTAGAGCAGGAATTACCGTGGCGCAACAAAATGTTATACTTCATGTAACAAGACCTTAAATTTCGAATCATCCCAGAGAGTAACAACATAGTTTTTAATCTAAAGACTACATAATCAATTACAAGAAATTTCCACTTAAAACCTGATATTACAACCACTTAAATAACATATTCTCAAATATCTCCACAACTAAAAATATTGGCATTAAAGTTGATAATTGTAAATAAATGTTCATCTTCTCCCAAGCTCACCCCACCTATCATATTTCGACCAACAAAACAAAAATGTTTTGTATAAATTCCTTACAGTGGTTATTCTGTTACGACAATAGTCCATGTAAAAAAGAACTCAAAGATTTTGCCACAGAATAAAGATCTATACAAAAGGCTCACTCAGTGGTACAACGTGTCCCCGTATTTTATGCAAAAATATGCAGTTTACTGGCTAGGATCAGGCAATTCTGCCTGCTGATTGGTCAAAACATACAGTTTACTGGCTAGGATCAGGTAATTCTGTCCGCTGATTGGTTAAAACATACAGTTTACTGGCTAGGGTCAGGCAATTCTGTCTGCTGATTGGTCAAAGTATACAGTTTACTGGCTAGGATCAGCCAATTCTGCCTGCTGATTGGTCAAAACATACAGTTTACTGGCTACGATCAAGCAATTCTGTCTGCTGATTGGTCAAAACATACAGTTTACTGGCTAGGATCAAGTAATTCTGTCTGCTGATTGGTCAAAACATACAGTTTACTGGCTAGGGTCAGGCAATTCTGTCTGCTGATTGGTCAAAGTATACAGTTTACTGGCTAGGGTCAGGCAATTCTGTCCGCTGATTGGTCAAAGTATACAGTTTACTGGCTAGGGTCAGGTAATTCTGTCCGCTGATTGGTCAAAACATACAGTTTACTGGCTGAGCCAGATACGTAATGTGATCTACGCGGGAACAAAACTTCAAAGCTCCTTACGCGATTGAGCCTTCTGGACAATTCTCTATTCTGTGCTTTTACTCTCTGTCAGTATTGTAGTTCAGCGGTAATTTCATAAACGACATGCACTGTACTTTACAGAAAAAATCATATTTCGTACATGAAGTTTGTAATAAAAGTTGTCTGACATACAAATAATTAAAGTGCCAGTTTCCTTACTCCCCAGTCGGAAAATATCTCACTGTGTATTTCTCAGTATCTTACTGTCTACTATATAATAAATTGAGGATATTACAAGGTGGTGCAAAGATATGAGGTTTATTTTCGAGAGTGAAATTGTTGACCAATTAGCACTGTTACCGACTGTTATAACAGACTGTTGCAGATATGTTAAAAACAGTGCTGTTAGCAGTCTGTAAAAACAGGCTGTAATAGTGCTGATAGGCCAACAGCATTGAAGCGTTTTCAAGTTTATAACTTGTTAAATGGCATGTTGTTAACTTAAGATAAAAGTTGTCTAAAGCCACCCTATAATCAGTGTGATTACTATAATCGTCGGTGATATCATGCTCGACGATGTAAAAAAGCCTGGACATATTGCGTCTTTTGTGCTGTATATCAATTATTGTTCATTGAAAAATAAATCACATTTACATATATGTAGTTGACAATCGTAGCGATTATATGAAACAAGCCTTAGAAAAACAAGACACAAAGTGTAATATTTCGATGCTTTTTGAAATATCAACTCGGTCAATAACTCAGAACTAGCCTTGAAACGGAATTGAAATATAATCTTAAAATTTTACAAGATGGAGTATGTATATTACTTCAATTGTGAAACCACTAGGTTATTGATCAAATATCTGTGCAAAAATACGGCGATTGTATTCCGTCAATTTATTTCGTATATTAGCGATTACAATTTCAGTTATTCCACCACTTCATAAAAACTACAATATAAATACAATATGTGATCGATAAACAAACCACTTTCGTGATCTAATATTCAATTTTTACCTTATACGTGTGAATTGGATTAAGTGATCAAAACTGGAGACTTTTAGCTGAAAGGGATTGTTGAATGTCTTCTATCACTTGGCCTAATATTGTCATTTGGCACAATATCTCCCAAAGAGTAATTAGAACAAGTGGTAGACAACTAATTGCAACGTGAAAGCAATTAGAATGGTTGGGGGAAGTAGCCAAGACTTTACAACATAGAGTCGTTGTTTCTACATTTAAGTATGTGTTACTAACTCATTACTTAAGAATACACATGAGCATCTTACTATAAGTAGTAGGAAGCCGGAAATCGCAATACCGCATTTTAGTTGGCTAAAAATTGATCAACTTGAAAATATATCAATATATGAAACATCTGAATTTACATCATTTCTAAATTAGATTTTCTTGTCGATTAAAGAAGCTAGTTGTTTGGCACGATGACAAGACGACATGTCAAATTAGGTTCATTATACATTAATTCCAGCACACTTAGATTGGATTTTCACCTACACAGAAACTTAATCCACAAACATCGCGTTGGTTTACTGAACTAAACACACATTTATACACATGATCTTTCTTCCTGAACAAAATTAAAGACACGTCGCATGCAGCAAACGAAAAACACAACATGAGCTCAACATGAAAAGCCACTGCCCATTCTCCAACAGAATAGCATAACAAAATACTAAAAATTAAGTTAACGATGAATTAACCGGTTTTATTTCAAATTTCGCGAATTTGCTACAGTAGCTATGTATTGTAGAATCCTTAAGTTAAACTAAATGCGTAGTTTAGGTGTTAGTAGACAGTATGAAACACGAAATCAAACAGTGAAATGACCGTAAACTATCAAATGTGTAAATAATGTTTAGGTATTACATCGACAATATGAAATATAAAATTAAACAATGAAATGGTCGTAAACTGACAAATACGTAAATAAAGTTTAGGTATGATGTAGACAATATGAAATATAAAATTAAACAATGAAATGGTTGGAACCAATGCATGTCTCGATAAAAAATATTGCGGGGGTGGAAGCTACGAAATACAACATCAAATAGCAAAATAGTAGTAAAGTGAAAATTATTTGAGAAGTTTCATTACATTTCGAGGAACGATTATCATCAAAAAAACAACTGAAGTCCGAAAATAAATTTCTGCCCGACTAGAATAAAAACAGCAGCGTAGCTCGCTAAAAAGAGCCTGGTTGAGTTTGGGTCGAAAAACACCTCCCACACATTATCTAGTAGGTTTCAGTTCGTGACTTTGTGTGCAGTGGATAACAATTCGATAAGAGTGGAGTAGATAAATTGCGAACCTTAATCTAAAGTTGTGATATTTATCGTGTCTTTCCTTTGCACTGGGGGTCATCCATTATAAAACAATTATTAACAACAAGCCACAAACATTATAAACCATCTATCATAAGATCAAACGACGTAATGACCCCATAGCCAAATCCACGTCATCTGATTCTTTCACAGCAGCTATCTGGGCAAAGCCTTGGGCGCAGTCTCGTCACTCTCCTCACATTGAAATGTTTTTCGTGTCCACAAACAAAATATAATCTAATTAAAATGTAGCGCCCTTCCTGTACATCTATTTGTCTTGAATTAAACGTGTCACAATAAATGGCATTAATAAATAACAACTACAAGTTTATCATCATCATCATCTCCAGTCACGAGTCGCAGAATGTTTGTTCTAAAGTCAAGATCATCTTAATTTGGTTGTATGATCAAACTAGAACCTATGATGTACTTTCGTACATATTATTTCAAACGTTGTCTAAACGTATGTGCAATTAATAAAATGAAATGACAATTTACAATAATTTTTACCAATTCACTGTGGTTAAACTGTAAGAAGGTCTTAAAAACTATCATATTTATTGTATCTATTAGCCAGAGTAAAATCTTCTAGGTGGCCATTGTGGAAAGCACTGTCAGTGTTGCAGTGTCAGGCTACTTTGACTTTTGTTGGTGTCAGACTGTTGATAATGGAAATTTTATGACGGTAGGGAGTCATCAACGTAAAATATAGAGTTGAATACTTGAGTAACCTAGTTAATGACTGTAGTGAACAGTCAACATAAAGTATAAAGTTGAATACTTGAATAACCTATGTGATGTCTGTAGTGAACAGTCACCATAAAATAAACAGTTGAATACTTAAATAACCTATGTGATGTCTGTAGTGAACAGTCACCATAAAAGATACAGTTGAATACTTAAATAACCTATTTATCCCACGCACCATGCTGCCAGCTGCAAATGACCAACTAACAGATTTGACTATGGTTAATGCCAGACAATTTTACTTGCTTTAGGAAATCTCCCCATTGGCAATGGGGTATGCCTGCAAACTCTTGTCGTATATGAGTTGATAGCTGACGAGGTGAGCTCATGGTATACCATGAGCTTGAGTCGTATATGAACTGATAGCTGACGAGGTGAAGCGGAGTTATAACTCACTGTTATATATATGTTATATATGTATGTTATATCCTTCTTTTGATCATTGTTATATCCTTCTTTTGATCACAAGCTCACACAGTTTGATCCAGTCCTCGTCTTCGCCTTGGACTGGATCAAACTGTGTGAGCTTAAAATCTGGTCCAGCCCGAATTGGAGAACTTGAATAACATCTAAAGCGAATGATTTCTGGACTGAATTAATTTTGATCCAGTCCTAGGACTGGATCAAAATTCTTTACCAGGTATCCAGTACGATCATGTGATTGAAACAGAGAAGTGTGATTGGATAATTTGTTCATTGAATTATTAATGAGTTTTGGTCACTGAAAAGCATGAACTCCAGGTAAATCATTCCCATCAACAACTTTCTATATGCCCTTATTATATATGTAAAGTACTGCGTATCTTTATTTGTCAATTATGATATTAAAATTTAGTGTCCACATTTTGAAAGGATATGGCAACATATTTTTTTATTTTTTATTTTATTTATTAAATAAAAAGTATAAAACTAATTTTTACAATTTTGTCATATCACTTTTTGTTTTTAGATCTACAAGTCATTCTGACCGAGAAATTTTGATAAGTTTGAAGATGTTCTCTTTTTAACACTCGGTGATACTATTAAACATGTTTTGCAATACTCCAGGGCTGAGTTGTTCAAAGGTGGGTCAACGCTAACCCAGGGTTAAACATTAACCCATTGTTTTAGTTTCGTGTGTCAGAGTTCACAGTTTTCCTTGAAAATTCACATCATAACACTTGAACCAATATGCAACAG
>JAOBAZ010255727.1:0-15835 GCA_026546875.1 Pteroeides caledonicum
TATAAATAGCAGTCTTCGTTTTAATAAACGACTCTTCTTCTATGTACATGTGTTCTGGTTTGTCTGAGATTTTGACAATCTGCTTGGCTTTACTGGTATGTAGGAAATCTACTATCTCTGTATGTGGGTGCTATAATTCAGAATTTTATGTTCTGATGTGTTGTTTTCTGGTTGGTATTGGCAATAGTGGAATGTGCATAATTCTATATACAGGGAGTTCAAAGTTGCCCCCCTGCAAGTCAGCAAAGCAAAAGCCAATCTCCCAATAGCATAGCTGCTATTAACTTTTTTCTGTTTGTAAATTTCATTCTAGGCATATTGATGGCCACCATAAGCTTATTCCATGGCGTTTAGTAACCCATGGTGGGATTGATGGATTCAGTAGGTGTATTGTTTATCTGAGGTGTTCACCCAACAACTGTGCATATACAGTTCTTGACGTGTTTACTGATGCAGTAGCAAGGTTTGGGTTACCATCAAGAGTCCGATCAGACCTTGGAACAGAAAATGTTGATGTTGCTCGCTATATGTTGAATCACCCAGACCGTGGGACCAATAGAGGGAGCTTTATTACAGGAAAGAGTACCCACAACCAAAGAATTGAGCGACTGTGGGCTGACCTTAGAAGAGTTGTAATTAGATACTATGAACATCTCTTCCATCACCTGGAACAATCTGGTGTCCTTGATGTTTTAGATGAGAAATGCATGTTTGCTCTTCATTTTGTGTTCATTCCCCGGATTAACAGGGCTCATGACGAGTTTGCTGCAGACTGGAACAATCATACATTAAGCACTGAACATAACCGGTCACCACTATCATTATGGCATACAGGAGTGATGACAATGCTTCATTCCGGTCATAGTGCTATTGAACACCTTATGGGTGATAGCTGGAGTGAATATGGAGTAGATGATGATGGACCCTTACCAGATCCAGATGCGGATAACTGTGTTGAAGTTCCTGATGTTGAATTTACTTTAAGTGATGAACAAATACAGCACTTACATGATGCAATTAATCCACTAAATGATGATAGGAATCATGGCTGTGAACTTTATTGGCAAACTATCCATACTATAAATGAAATGCTTACTTGAACATCCTTACCAATAGTGGACAGTTCACTTTTTATGTTATAACATTAGAAATGTGAATTTATTTACCTACTTGTTTACTTATTTAAAATCTGCTGCAAAGTGCATAGGACAGACTGAACATGAAGTTTTTCTAATCAAATTTTTTAAAACAAACCCAAAACCTGTGGAACTCTTGAACATCAACTGAAATATTAAACCGCCAGTTAACTATAAGTTACAGTGTACATAAATATTAGCTACAATATTTGCCTCATGTTAAGGGTATGATTAATTTATTTGCATGTGCAGTCATAGCCTGCCACATCCAGCCTTGGCATATCTGATAGCAGTGTCCATAGACTTTCTAAATTGTTCATAATTTTCATGGACAATTGGCAGCTTGAGTTGTCTGAAGCAGAAGTCAACCGCTGGAAGAACATGTCCCTCTTTTGGAAAGAAAGACACACTCATTTCTTCTCCCATGGTAGGAAGAGTTGGCCATCCTGTCCAGAATTGTACCAGGTCTTCCAATCGCTCTTGATCGTCATCTGTGAAATAATTATAATAATAAATAATAATAACAATAATAAAAAATAATAATTTTCGGAATTTGTTTCCAGGACAGTAATCAGAGCATCCCTGAGAGATGTTTCATCACTCCCAGGCATAGATCATGCTGAACCTCAACCAGGGATGTAATATATAATACAAGTAAAAACTGGGTTTTGCGACCAGCCTCGGTGCGCCAAAAAAACCGGTCGTAAATGACAGGTGGTTGTAAAAGTCAGATTTAGTTATATAATATCATCATCACACAATCACCGCAAGTAAGCATGTATCTTCATTTTGAACTTTATTTTTACTCTTTCGTTTTTACTTTATACAGCAAAATGTGCTATATTTATCAGAAACTACAACAAACAAACAAATACCAGTATTATAATTTCAAGCCGAGACGAGTTTGATCGCACAAGCCTGCCTATTGACACGCCTAAACTGCAATTGACAAAAACTTGTGTTTGTAAACTTGCAATGAAAAAATAATGCGTGATTTAATATATGTACGGTATATACAGAACAAAGAATAAGAGCGAGTTTTACTTAGAACGAAAAAAAATAGTGATACTATAATACTGTCTTGTTTGTTTTGGCTTGTCAAACGCAGCTTGTATGACTGAGCGCTCGATGTTGAGAGAAACATTTACGGTTTCAGGCTTGTACAAGGAGCCAAAGCGTCGAAGTTCCTCGAAAAATTTTTACTGCTTTCTGGACTGAAACTACTGGTACTTCTTGTGAAGATTCAATTTCTACAGTTTCACTGGCAACTTAAAGTTTGTTATTGTTATTCAAGTGTCAAACTTTGCATTTCTTTCATTTTTTGCGTGTACCAAAGCCATTTGTAATAAAGTTAACATAATCACACTGAAGGCTGAATTTAAAATGTTACCAGACATCTAAACATAATACAGAATAACGCCTATGTCTGATAGCAACACAAGCAAACGGAAGCGACACACAAAGCGATTACGTACAAAAAAAGATGCAACAGACATGTATTACAATAACGAGATTTCTTTGTTCCACACAAAATGTTTAAATTTTTATTAAACAAACTGCGGATATGGTCGCTAAACTCGGGTATATTTTCATTTCGGTATATTTCCGTGCCAGAAAAATCGGTTGGAAACAACAGGTGGTCGCAGAACATAGGGGTCGCAAAACTCAAGTTTTACTGTAATCATATCAATTCTTGATCAGTCTGAGAAGTATTATGTCAAGCACAAGTTGGTGATCTAGAAGTGTTTTTTAATCACACACATGTGACTTCAAAATAGAAGTTTCAGTCATGTTTTTTAACCATCTTAATTTAATACACACCTCTTTCAGACAATTCATGTAAGTATTTTTCAAAAAATAGCTTTGCATTGGTGGTAGCATCCGTAGCTGTGGCATACTGTATGATTTGCCTCAGATTGTCCAAATCAATATGAGTTGTTGCACCTGGGAAGACAACACATCTAATTTCTTGACATTTGGATGCCAGCTCCAGCAAACTTTGCCCCCCAGCCAATGAAGACAATCCTTTTCGTAAATCATCCAGGCATGGGATTCTCTTGGTGACAACTTCATGTGTAAGGCAACACTCGTATGGCAATTGCCTGTTTGATGGAGTGACCAGAAGATGACAGAAACCTGAGGCTATCAGGGTATCAGTGACGTTACTGTCACTGTTACCATCAGTAAATTTTCCAATATCATCATCACCACAGGTTAAAATCTGCAAGCAAAACAACATAATTCATCATGGATATGGATACATGACAAATTTATTAATAATACATAATATATGTAATGGTTACAATGGGTAAGGACCCTGCATGTTAGGACCTTGGAGATTAACAATGAAATGTTCCTGCAAGCCTCATGTACCGTAAATCTCAGACCATAAGCTGCCCCGTTATATAGACCGCACTGCAAAAATTCGAGACAAAAGGTTGCGGCTTATTGTCCGAGATTTACAGTAGTTTATTCCAATACTAAAAGTCTCGATGACTGTCCTGACAATATTTGCTCTATATTTGTCCCTCACCTTGAGGAACATTTTGATCTCTAGTGTCAGGTATTTACTTATTGAAGACTGTTTTTTACGTGAGACCTCATTTAAGTTCTCACGTAAACAAGGATCTAGAATGTCTTCAAGTGTTACAAATTCCAGTATGGTATCTCTTAACAGCTGGTGACAAACCGGCAACTGCTCTGCAGCCATTAATAACTGAATGGAGGATCATTTTTCCAACAATCTCAAAAATACCACTGGATAGTAGTCATCGTAGTCATACATAGGGGTCAGGTGACCCTTTTCACCTTCAAAGAAACGAATTCCTTTATACCACCAGTCTGAAGTTCATTCATCAAAGCCTTGAAAAATTCTTTGGTTGCCCCCCCTGCATCTGTTCCACGTTCATCAGTGCCAAAACTCTGGAACTCCACTGACAGGTTATTGCCAAGGTCAAATAAAGGATTTTTGTACTTAGCAATAACTTGGACAACAAAACTCTTCTCCCTAGTGATGAAAAGTGTTCATCATATTGCCCTCTTTTTACACATGTAACAAATTGCTTCAGCTCATCTATTGGGTCATACTTGGTCTTTTTTGCATTCCAGATTCTGGCATGCCACATCTCAGAGTCTGATGAAGTATCTGAAACTAAAGCTGGCATAACACATTGGTACATTTTGCACTGGTACTTTTGGGATATTTTGCACTACAGTACACAACCTACAGTATTCATCATATATGTAGATGCTGCATGACCAGTATAACACTTGGTACAATGTATGTCACATTATCTTCAGTGGCAGCATTAATCATATAGCGAGCAAGCAAGCAAGCAAGGCAAACAGACAGACAATATAAGCTTTTATATGGTGTCCCATTTGATAAGAGGTGACATACAATTACTATAGACTGGTTGTTTTAAAAAGTTACAAATTATCTTCAGGTTTATTGCTGACTCAGGGTGACCTAACTGTCCAGTGGTTCTATGTGAGCATTACCACTTACTCTAATTTGACAGGGGCTATGCTATTTTAGTCATTTAGCTTACCATTTTCAATGTCATCACCAAGGAGCTTGCTGATTGCCTTATGGATATGTCTACTGCTGGGAATAGCACTTTCAATAATGTGTGACTCTTGGTCTGGAAACATTTCCCGCAGCTGAAGTTCATCATCTGCTAATAAGTGATTGTAACCATGGTCACTGGTAGTTGGCTGCTGGCTGCTGGTGATTAAATGCTTGTTTCTGGTCATCGCCTGCTGGTTATTGGCCATCAGTTGCTGGTTCATGAGAGCTGGCTGTTGTTCACTAGTTGTGGCCTGTTGTCCACCGGTTGTGGCCTCCTGGATATCGGCTATCAGATCCTGATTCATGGAGGTTGGTTGTTGGGGACAAGTGTATGGGTATTAGTGGAGCAAGGCAAATCATTTTCCGGCACAAGCCAAACAACTTTTTGACTAAATAGTCTTGATATCTTTTCCCCATTAAGCTCTTTGCCCGCCAGGTTTGGGACAACAAGATCATTCCCAACACCCAACATAATTCGGAAGCTAAAATGAAATAAAAAATAATAAGATAAAAATACAAACTGAGTGCGCCATAAAGACTTAAAATTTGTTAAAAATAATAATTAATAAAATATAAACTAGAAATAACAGTGACCTACCTAGTGTCCTTAGGGACCAAACTGAAAGCATTGCTGAGGTGTTGAAATACTTCCTGCTCTGACCATTCTTTGTAAAACTCAAAACATTAAACAACCTGGCCTCTGCGCATAAGTTCAGCGTTGTTACGTCCTTGAGCCACTTCTCTTGTATCAGCCTTTGAGAGAAGCACTACTTCCCGGGTGAACTTCTTTGGCGGAGCTGCAGTTCTTCGGTTTCCTCGTGATCTTGCGCTACGGGAATTGAAGTGATTTGAGCCAAGGACGGGAATAAACGAAGCCACGGTCCCTCCTCCACGACCTCGACCACTTCCACTTCGAAATATAGTTCGCAGCTCCTGTAGTGGTGAAGAATGCGGTGCTGATGAGGCTGTACTAGGCGTCGTTGAAGTGTTTGTTAGTACCAGGCGATGGTGAAACGTTATTTTGGTTTCTCAAAGTGTTCCCTTGAACTGCATCGCTCACGATTCGACGAAAACCGGGATGACTAACTAAATTTTCGACGACAGTTCGCAGATCACGTTCTGACTGATCATGACCCGCCATATTTGCATGACACGCGCAAGCTCAGCCACAGCTCTCAGATTGTCTCAGACCATATTGGCCGTTTTGGCGCGAAAGCGTCAACCGACCGTTAGTGCCCATGACTTTATACATTTTTACGCAACTAACGCTGTGTTGGCTTTATATTTATGAATTTCAATTTTCTATTTTAGCCATATATATAAACCGTTTCTTCTTTATAAATAGCACCTTCACTTTACATATATCGTATTCACTTTATAAATATAGAATTCACTTTACATAAATCACTTAATCTTTATGTCACATATGGCGCCCCATAATTAACATCGTGAACTTACCATGGAGTCTTAAAATTATTGCTTCATAGTCCTTCTTCTCATACTCAACAATAACTGTTTAGCCTTCCTTCACCTGCTTGCTTTTAGTTTTATTGGTAGGGAGAATGGCTGTAGTTTCATCGGCTGTGAAAAACAATAACATTCTCTTTAGCGGAGAACGTGTTAACGTACGAAGACTCATTCTTGACTTATAAGTGAAACAACTGCAGAACCCTGAAACTTGTGTCGAGGAAAGTCAAGACTCTGAAATGTAACCCACCGAAACGAGAGAATCACCTTTCGATCACTTCGCGGCCAAATCTAAATAGCTCCTGATTGGCTTTAGTGCGAGAACTGACGAATCAGGAGCAATCAAACGCCAGTTCGGTTATACCGGTTAATTCAGGTTTGATGACTCATCAATGTTTTTTTATAAAAATAAAATGGTGATACTGTATTGAATACAGAATAAAGAGATCATCTTGGCACATTGTCAAGATTATGTAAATATACTTCGCGTTAATATATGATAGCTTGTTCCAAGGCGACGAATAAAATTAGAGCCCAGCCCAAGACTAAGAAAATGACATAAGATTTTATAAATGAACATTTTAATAAAGGATTGACGTTTCGTTCCATACACGCAACATTTTCAATGTGATTAAACAGGAAGTAAGATAATTATATCTACCAAGCTGATAGCGGGAGGGGAAGCAAAATATTAAAAACTGTGGTTTACGATCATAGCTTTCGAAATAAAGTCGAAATATTACTGTTGCTATATCCGACTATAGTCTTCATAATGACTCTTTTATTCGGTATTTATTTTGTTTTGTTTAAATACAACTGAAAAACTGAATCTCGGATTTTGTTCATATCAGATATGAACAAAATACGTGCGTCTTAAATTTCCCTGTGACGAAGTATTTTCGATCAAACCGCATCTTCAATTTCACCGATAGAAACGCGACCTAGATTGGCGTTGATTCAAACTATGGAATAAATTATTATAGCAGTGATAATACGGCGTAAATTTACGTCAAGCAAAATTATACACTTTCATCGAACATCAATACATTTCGGGTCCGCTGCTTTTCGCTCGAAACGTCAACAACACTACACACGTTTGGCAGTTAACCACTATTTCACCTTTAAACAGCTTTTTCTCTTAGGTCGGAGACGCTTTCGCGCTCAGTTGTACCGCATACTTTAAGAATATATGGCATTTTTACAAGCCATGGCAACTGAAAGCTAAAAGAAAGTCGTCGCTCTTCACTAAGCATTTCACCTGTAGTCTGACCCACAGACGCAAGACGAACGAAGTATAGCAGATGCAAGACGCACGAGGCTGCGGACGCAAGACGCACGAAGGCGCAAGTGTTAGACGGACGCTAAACGAACGCAAAGTGGACGAGCAGACGAACAGTACTGTAGGCTATTTTTTATGATTTTTCTTTGACTTGTTCTTCGTAGTGCGCATGCTCGTCGTTGCGTGACACCATGCACGAGATTGTTCGCCATTCATAAGTGTTTTAATAATATGAATATTAACATCAACAATATTATTACAAAAATATTTGGTATAGCATTTTTTGTACAGTTAAATTATGGGGCAAATAAACTCATGTGCCAGGAGGTTGCAGCGTTTTCTTAGGGGGTGTTTAGAAAAATGTTTTAATGGAAGTAACACAAACAATGGTAGGAGCCAGGCCAGAGGTATAGGGACATATATCACCTGTTTGGCTTATACCTGACCAATTAGTTTGTACATTAAATTGTTTAACCCTTTTGCCTCTGAGCATGTTGTTTGTCGAGCTTGGTTATTAATTGGTCAACAAGGAACTCCATGAGTTCAGAATCAAATGATTGAAAAGTATTGGTTTAACTCTTTCACTCCTGAGCACATCCTTTTTTGACCTTTGTTGTTTTACTCTGTCTAATGCCAGATGATTTTACTTTTCAATGGGGAACTCTACAGGCTTAGGAGTCATAGGGTCAAGAACTTACTATATTTGCATCGGCTAAATTCCAACCTCCCATTTTTTATGTTGAAATTTGAAGTTGCATTGAAGATTGTGAAGTTGACATGGTGTTAAAAGCTATATTTCTGACTGAGTGTACACATCATCAAGCATTTTGGTGAAATAAAACAATTTTTGTTCAATAAAACAAAAGTGATTTTTGCCACATACCCTTTATGTACATGTGTACTGTATTATGTCATCATCTGTGCTTAGCAATAACATGCAAGGTACTTGATCTTACTCCCTCTTCATACCCACCATGAAAGCAAGTCAATTTTAACATGAAAAACAAATTTAGAAGATGACACTTTTACTATTTAAAGGCAGATTTCCATTCAGCGTAAAATGTCGAGCGATCGACTTCCTTTTGAATTGCAAGCTACCAAGTGGAACGCATTTCATTAGATATGGTTGAGAAGACACATTTCAACAAAAAAGTCGATCTCGTGACATTTTGCACTGAATGGAAATCTGCCTTAATGACCCACCTAATGTTTCTCTGAAAGCAACAGGCAAGCTGACAGCAGCTGTACAGGTTTACATAAACAAACTGTGATTGGTCTAAGTAGTTTGGTCATGCTACATTATATGAATGGTGTGCATTCACTTCAAATGTCCTGTTGAGAACCCAAAATACACTACCGGTATGAATTGTCATGCAATAAACAAGACAATTCTAAGAACAATTTTAAGGGTGATAGTTCCACTCTGTTTCACTGGGTCATTGTCAGGCCTAAGTTACACTACAGGCCAAAAAGTTAAGGCCACTGTCAGTATTTTTTAACAAAAAAGCCAATGAACATTTATGTTTACACAACACATTAATAACCACAAATAAATAAATTCAATGTTCAATAAAATTTCACACTGATACACAACAAATATTTAACAAAGTTTTCATGTAAATTTTACTTTCATCAAAAAATCCCCCTTTCGCTTTCACAACTGCTGCACAAAGTTTTGGCATTCCATGTAAAAGTTTTAAAAAGTATGTATATGGCAGTTTCTGCCATTCATTCTTCAAATATTTCAGCAATTCAGTTTTATTTGATGGTAAAAGAGCTCTAACTTTTCTTTCTAATTCGTCCCATGCCAGCTCAATAGGCGACAGATCAGGCGACTGTGGAGGCCATTCCATGATCTTAAGGACAGCCTGCCTTTGACTGCATATAATTTTGGCAATACTTTGACGTGTGTTTCGGGTCATTGTCCTGCTGCAAAATGAATTTCTTTCCAATAATTTTGTTCCAGATGGTATTGCGTGTCTTTGCAATATAGAGTGGTATTGCTTCTTTTTTAGAACTCCTTTCACTTCCACTAAATCACCCGATTTTCCTCCGCCAAAACACTCCCATACCATCACAGGACCTCCCCCATGTTCACCTTAGGTACAATACATGATTCAGTAGCTCGTTCCCCTGGCATTCTTTATACAAACACTCTTCTGTTTGATCAAAACAATTGAAATTTTGACTCATCGGACCATAAAACGTTTTTCCACTGCTTAACACTCCACTTCAAATGTTTTCGTGCCCAGAACAATATCTTCTTTTTATTTTTGGGACGAATTAATGGCTTCTTTGCAGCAACACACCCAAACAAACCGGCGGATCTCAACCTTCGTTTCGCGGTCGTGAGTAAGACTGGCTTGGCCCTGTGTGAATTTACTTGAATCTTTAAGTCAGGAGCAGTCATTTTCCGGTTGCGTTTGCTTGACAGGACAAGGTGTTGGTCCTCTGCTTTTGTTGTTACTTTGCTCCGTCCACAGCGTTTCCTGTCGGTATTTTGGCCCGTCTGTTTTTTTCTCGCCAGTGAATACTGAACTCCACATCTTGAAATTCCCAACGTCTTCGCTATCTGCCGTTGTGAGCATCCTTCTTGGGATAAAATCTCAATCTGTGCCTTCTTCTCCAATGATAACTGCTTTTTCCAAGCCATCCTGTATCCTCTATTGCATTAATTACCTTTTTGGTTTATCTGCCTTGATGTAGTTAGCAATGAACTTAACACTTAATATACAACTAAATAGTGCAATCTGATTGCGGGAGAAAAGGCAGTTTGTTGTCTTGCTATATTATGCCTTATTGTGTGTGTGTTAATTTGTCGTTTACAAAATACTGAAAGTGGCCTTAAATTTTAGGCCTGTAGTGTACAAGCATATATGCTCAGATCATTCATACAAACGAGAAAGAGGAAACTCAGGCAATAAAATGAGAATAAACAGAAATAATAGGTGTACATGTATGTCATTCTTCTTTATCATTTACACAATAATCCAAGCATGTTTCTAAACTAGTTAGGTTTGACAATGACATAAATGCAAAATATCACCCTTGAAATTGTCTTCTTTCTGGCAACTCATATGTGTGTTCATGAAATGACGTTTTTTGGACTATGCCTTTTCTTTATTACCTGCTGGTAAAGGTGCAAAGTGTAAAACTAATGGTCTCGCATACCTGTAATAAAAGTTTCAGATCTGAAGCAAATGAAGCCAAAAATGTAAACCTGGCAAGAAACATAAAAGCATTGAATGGTATGGACAAGATGCCCCATCGGTTAATCGAAAGTAACTTTATGTATGTAATGATAATGTGTGTATTACAACAATTTAATCATGCTCCTTGTCCAGAATCTGGGCATGGACTTACAATTATCTATGGAGTGACAAACTGATTTACAGCACACTGTCTTCTTCATGGCTGGATAGTCGACAGAGAGTTTTGAAACACTGTCCAAGGATGGTGCCAAGGGTGATGCAAAGCCCTCTTTTGTAGAACAGTATGCCTGTTATGGACAACTGCTAATATTCCTGGTGAAATAATGTTACAACCAAACATCAAAGGCCCAAATTTGTGGCCATGAAGTTCCTTAATTAATGAAAATCCATGAGCAAACTTAACCCTGCACAGGTAACTTTTCCTTACTATCCTCGGGTGACCAAGTTGAAACAAGTTCACTGGTAAATGCCAAAAACAAAAAAGGGGTGAACTGCCAAAAGTGTGAAAAATAGCTGACATTTTGAGCGAAACCCCTTCATCAGCCCTATTTCAGCTACATTTCACACTGGCAGATCAGCCCCTTCTCGCTCTTGCTGCCATTTTCTTATTAGGCGGTGAGACGCCTTAAAATGTCGAGAGACATGGTTGCAACACAAAATGTGTTGTCATTTACAAAGAATACAAGATTAGGCAACAAGCTATATATCGATTTAATGCTTAAAACATGCTCTAAAAGAATATCAACATTACAGATGACATAAAATGATATATCCATGGAAAAATAGTTAGAAAGTGCAACAAAGCTATTTCAGGACTTGCATTATTGAAAGTATATCTAGTAAGAATCTATACACTTGTATTTAATAATCTCCCCCCACAGTTAGCTTGTATTTTCTGTATTCTGTGTAGAATGTCATAATGGGATGGGATCTGGACTAAATGCTCTCAATTTATATCCTGTTATAAAAACTAACTGTGGAAGGAAGATTATTAAATACAAATGTATAGTTTCTTACTAGGTGGACTTTCAATAATGCAAGTCCTGAAATAGCTTTGTTGGACCTTCTAACTATTTTTCCATGGATATATCAGTTTATGTCATCTGTAACGCTGATATTCTTTTAGAGCATGTTTTAAGCATTAAACTGGTATATAGCTTGTTGCCTTATCTTGTATTCTTTGTAAATGACAACTTTGTGTTCTAACCATGTAACTCGACATTTTAAGGTGTCTTGCCCCCTTAATACAACTTTATTGGTAAATGGGTTGCTGTTGGTGAAGATATTTTCTGTAATAATTAATTCCGGTCCTAAAACCAACCATACTGAGGCATGGTAAAATTGATTTTAATGGTCAGCCACAAGACCTGCAGTCAGGAAGGCCACCCTTTACTGACTTATAGACTAGAACACATAAAGTGTTCTAATCTATAAGTCAGAAAAAAATTACTGAATGAAATAATAAAAAGTAAATGTAGTAGTCCAGTAAACCACATGATTGTTCCGTCTGGAAATGTGAATCTTATTTATTAAATTGTTAACCTTCTTCAAGCACGATACAAGTCATGTCTAACCATTGCAAATTACAAATTACCTGTTGCAATAATAGAACAACAATCGTTACACATTAACCAGTGACATTATCCTGCGAATAGGTTCTGATTTTATTTGCGGGCAAGTTCGAAATCTACCATCCCCCCATTGGGAAGCTCTTTTGTTGAGTGACACGTGACCAAAGGAAACCAGGGTCATTTCCGCAGCAGGGCGAGCGTATATAAAGAGCCTGAATGTTCGACGGTGATGTCTACAGTGTGATTTACAGTGATCTCTGCGGTGCTATCTACGGTGTATTCTACAGTGTTTTTTTACGGTGTCCTTTCTACTGTGAACACAGCGACTTTTACAGTGATCTCTACTCTGGTCTGAGTGCCTGCTGTCTATTCTCTTTGTGTAGTGTTAAGCACCGCTCTAGGTGTCCTTATATAAACTTACCTTTCATTACTTAGTGAAGGTAGTTTTGTGTGTTAACCCCCTCCAAATCGGCGGGGGTTAATTTTTCCCTCTTAGCGTTTATTTAAACGCAGTGTGTGTTAGGTGTACTACACTTCAATTGGTAGTGTGAGTACATTGTTTACTACGGTACGTTCTGTACTCGTAGCTTGTTTTTTTAATTGTTACGTAAGTACAATTGTTTATAGACTTGTAAACAATTACATGGCGATTCCGTTTTCGAATCGCACAGCGATCATCACATTCTCCGCTGCGGCCATTGAGGGCCAACCTAAATTTTCGTTCAACTGTGAAGAATTTATTAATAATATCCATGATCAACTTCCCAGTTGGCGAACGTTTTTGGAGGCAGTTGTATGGCTGTCTAATTTGAAAATTCGTGTGACTTTTACGTCATCTTTAAAATTGGAGACTTTCATGCACTAAGGATATACCTCTAGAGGTAATCCGATTGATATTGTTCCTATTTCAACTAAGAAATGGGTAACAGTGCTGCGTTATGCTTACGGAATTGATAACGATGAAGTCAAGCAGGCGCTTTCTTATTATGGCGAAGTCTCACATGTTAAGACTGAAACTCATATGGCATTCAATGTTGGAGTGCGCTCTGTTTTGATGAAGGTTGATAGTCCTATACCTCAACTAAAAATTCGCGGCCACACTTATCTTATCATCTATCGGGGTCAAATAAAAAAGTGTTTCCGCTGTGGCATCAATGGCCATGTTAAGTCACAATGCCCACGTAATTTAAGTGTAGATGGACGAAAAGCGAAAGAGTAGAGTAACATAAATCCCCTTAAGATAGTTCTGATCCAGTTGTTTCGGAAATAGGGACGGCTGGTGAATCGCGAGCTGGTACAGCGGCTCATACGGTACAGCACCCAGATGCCTCAGCTAGCAGTCAGACAGTAGAAACAGGCGATAAAAACGAGAACTGTAAGTCCTCTGAAGTCGTGCCACCCGCGAATGGTGAGCCGTCTAATTCAGATTTGGGAATTTCGACCGATACAACGGGCACTACTGATATTGATAACGAAATCGCTAAAATGCGGGCTGACACTGCGGCTGAGGCTGAAATCATTTTAGATAGTTTGTTAGAAACAATCACAGTTACTGAAGGCTTAGCCCCAAATTTAGAAATGGAAATTGAGCGAAATAGCGAACCCCGAAACAAATTTCAGTTCCAGATGAAGAGTTACCACCGTCAGTAACAGAAACTGATAAAACTGCCTCAGATAAGGAGACAGTCCAGCAAGATGGTTTTATTACACCTAAATTAAAAACTAGACGCATTTGTACTCCGACGTTACGTAGGACAGCTTCAAACCTGAATACCTCTAGTCGGTTTTTTGTGTTTTGACGGACGAATGCGCGACTGAAAGTGATCGCATGAATTTTGAAAACAATACGATTAAACGATCGCAATCGCTTTGTGATCTCCCTTCGAAAACATTGACTTCTTTGTGACTTCATCATAGAGAGGTACATTAGACACTGACTTTTTTCATCTCGATGATTTCGTTAATGGCCTTAAATATACAAGGTTTAAGGAAAACAAAAATTAGACAAACCTTTATTCAATGGTTAAAGTGCTTCAACCCTGATGTTGTGTGCTTACAGGAAACTCACTCAAAAACTGAGGAGGAGTTTTCCGATTGGTTTTCGCCGGTGATTAACAATAATTTTCCTTATAAGCACGTTTCTTCTCCAAGTAGCATCCGTAGTTCGGGTGTGGCACTTTTTTATTATCCCAAATTTGAGTTAATTAATTGGCCTCGTAAACAAATTAAAGAATTTTTGGCTGATTGGCAAAAAAAAATGCCGGTAAGGCTAGAATAAAAATGTTAATTCGTAAATTTGGAAGAACAAAAGCACGCATAAAACAATTAAACGAATCGTTAATTAAATTTCAAACCCGTCTAGACCAAGGTGAGGATGTAGGAGCCGTGCTTGCACAAACAAAAGCCGACGTGGCCCTTACTCTTTGGAATGAAGCTGAAGCAGCCCAGCTTCGCTCGAATATTCAGTGGGCCGAAGAAGGCGAGACCTCATCAGCATATTTTTTAAGATTGGAAAAAGTTCAAGAACAACATCGCGCAGTCACTAGTATTAAAATAGCGAAGGTAAAGTTATTACCGAGCAAAATGGTATTGAAACAGTGTGGCGACGATTCTTTCTTGGTTTATTCCGGTCACAGGCGCTTAGAAAAATGACCAAAACACATTCTTAGACAAAATAGAACGGCAATTAACGGTAGACGAAGCCATACTTTGCGAGGGGGAACTCAGCCAAGAAGAGTGTTTCTCTGCCTTACAAAAAATGGAAAATAAGAAGTCTCCCGGTATTGATGGGTTTGGCGCCCCATTACTTTGCTTTGTGTAGACTATAAAATTGCCGCTAAAGCTCTGGCAAACAGATTAATAAGAGTAATTAAAAAATTAGTATCCCCATCGCAATCGTGTGAGGTTCCAGGACGCTTCATCGGAGAAAACTTAAGGTTAATGTTGGATATAGTGTATTATGCTAATGCGGAAGACGTTCCAGGCGCGCTTCTCTCGCTGGACCAAGAAAAAGCGTTTGATGGAGTAGAGTGGAGTTATCTACTCAAAGTATTAAACAAAATGGGTTTCGGTTCTTCGTTTCGGCGTTGGATACAGCTTTTATACTAACGTGACCTCTGCGGTGAAAGTTAATGGTCGTGTGACTGAGTTTTTTTCAGTAACGAGGGGTGTTAGACAAGGTTGTCCTCTCTCCCCCTTACTTTATATTTTAGTCGCGGAAACACTTGCATGTGCGATCCGTGGAGAGCCCAAAATAGTAGGTTTCCCCCTTCCAGGCACTTCTAAAACAGTAAATCTCTCCATGGACAAATGACCATATTTGTTTGGGAAGTCGAATCTCAAATGATGGTAAAGAAAATTGGGAACCACTTTTAGAAAAAGTGGAACAGTTGATGCGGATTTGGAAACATCGGCAATTGTCATTCAAAGGTCGCGCTGTAATTGCGCACTTTAGGATATAGCTTATTTTGGTACTTGGGTTCAGTGCGGTCATGCCCGAGGTTCTAATTAAATCAATGCCATTGTAGTGGCCAAATTTGAATATTTTAATTTTTAATCGACCCTTTTGAATATTTAAAGTAAGAAATTTGTTTTATGTA
>JAOBAZ010255838.1:0-15830 GCA_026546875.1 Pteroeides caledonicum
GTTAATAAAGCACGTGTGTCTATATGATATAGACACATGTGCTTTATTGACAGAGACGACTGCTTTTCTCGTCGAATCTTGACAGCTTACTTGGCGTTATTTCTCACATTTTGTTTATATACGAGCTCAACATATCGAGTCGTTTTAGAAGTAATTTACAAACCTCGTAATCGGCCTTGATCGGGATAAAGTCACTCGCCTTCGGCTCGCATGTCTTTATACCCCGATAAAGGCCTCTGACTCGGTTTGTAAATATATATATATATATATAGATATATATATATATATATATCGCGTGATGTACGCTTACCTTTAATTTGTGGTAAATTTTTTACAACTCCTACTTCACCAGATATTTCATGAAATATTTTATTAAGAACAGGCGTGGCAGGTCCTAAACCAAAGAATAATCTCTTAAATTTATTTATTTTGCTGATGTCGTCTTTGCTTGTCTCTAGTGTTTCCAACAATGATTTCCCCATGTCGGAAACCGACGCCAATTTTTAAAATTGTAGTACGTCATTTCCATAGTCTTTGCTCGTTCTGTTGCAGTTTGCTACGTGCGAGACCGAGAAAAGAGACTGGAAATACTACCATTATAAAATTGGCGTCACTCGGTAATTTAAATATTTCTCTCCAGTTATATAAAGTACACATCGAGCTCACTGGTTATACCTCACTAAATGCCACATCTGGCGTGACATCACTGACGCCCATCTTGCCTTCAGCAAAAAAAAAATTCAACAATTTAAACATAAGTGTCAGCTTTTGGTCAGAAAGTCGCCGTCACTGAAAAGGACAATAGAGGGTCTAACTGTAGAAAAAAAATTCACTTAGGTGTCAACATATGGCGGCCAGCAATTAATTCAACTGTCCTTGCAAAAAAGCTCAGTATGCATGGTAACGTGTGTATGTATATAAATAATGTAATGAATGGTTTAGATGAGCTCAAGTTGTATTTTAGTACAGACCTCGGAGTCAACATTTTTTGCTGACGTTCTCATGCATTTTGCGTGGTCAAACAAGTCATTGTGTACTTGACAAGTTGGAAGAGCCCTCGCGTTTTTTACTGTCCTCTTATGACCTAACTTCCCAATTGCTGAATAACTCACTTGGAAACCCCAAATCATGAGCAACCTGCTAAATCATCTAGCGTTAACCATAATATGACAAAAAAACTCGATTGTTTTGAAGACTTTTACCGTACGTTGTTACGTTTCTGCTTTTCCCCCCGATCGAACTCCCGGGGAAGATGGCAGCAAACCCGTTTACTTTTTATGAAGTTTTGTTGGATTTGACAGAGGAGAAAGTTTCCTTGTTGGGGTCATGGGCTTATTTCTGCTGATCCAGTTAATATAGAGATCAGTGGATGGCATGCAAGAGCGAGAAAATAATTACAATATTAACTACGTCGACCGCAGCTGTTATTGGAGTTGGCACAACAAACACAAGCCTATTTGGTGGATTTATCCCTCATCAATTTGATTAAGTCGTCCCAGGGATGTTTACCACGAAATAACGCAATAACTATTTAGGGATTGAAAAATGATATTTTATTTGTAAAAGACAAGAGAAGACCAATAGGATAGGAAATTAAACACAGGTTCAAAGACGGCTCAACAGCATGCCTTGTTGTATATACAAATAGTTGTAATAACACTATTATATAGGTCCGTTGAATAATACATAGACATTAGTTTATCTTTGTGGCCTAGATCTAGACAAAAGAACTTACACCCAACAGTGTATCGCAACCAAAGTTTTATTTTAGCTCAAAAAAATTTCCAAAGATCTCATGAAAACTTTTTGTAGCCCAAAGGCAAAAACTAACGTGGTCGCTACTTTACTTTATAGACAGGTCTTATTTTACTGCATGCAACACCTTTAAAAAAGGCTGTTTAGCAAAATAGATGTACTATAAAGCTACGATGATATTCTCCACACGTTAGTCAAAATTGGTATTCTGTATAGACAAGAATGACTTAGAGCACGCTTGCATCAGGAGGTACAACTGACATCAGATGTGACAAACATCTGTTTCAAAGTGACAAGAAATCCGTATAATGTTCTACATTAACACGCAAATGAGAAATTTGGTATTTCCGTTAAAAACGCGCAGATAACATCGCGTAATCGCTGGGAATATTAAATTAAGGCCTTGGTACATTTTGTGAGAAAACACTTGACAAAAACGTTATATGTCATTATATTTTGTTTATATAAATTATTCAATTTTGTATTCAACAACAAAAACCTACGAATAAAAATACGAGCGGAAACGCGGAGTCGTTGTTGGTTCAACGACCATAACGATACCAGAGTCTGAGAAATAGAAACGGCCGCAGGAATAGACGTCAAATCAAGTGCATTTTTACGGTCATTATAACTCGTGTTCATTTGCATGGCCAATGAAACTTCGTTCAATCACCAAACGTCTTTAAAAATTACATAACGTCCAAGTAACTTTAAATCAACTTGGAAGGTTTTTTAATATATATTTTGTAATACACAAGTGTCACTTTAACTCAGCTGTTTTACATCTCGTAAAATATATTGATTTTATATTCAAGGGATATCATGGCCTGTTTCTTCAGAGAATATTTTAAAGTAAACTATTCTACAATATTATCACACACAAAATTATACTTCAGTTTTCGAACTGCTACGAAAAAAAAGTAAATCTAAAATGAGGTTGAGTTAAGTTTGTATTTTTTAACCGTTCAGTCACTACTCTTCATTAAGTAACTAAGATCATCTTAAACATAGCATAATATTAAACATAGTGTTAAACATAGCAAAATACTCAAGTATTCGGCTTTAGTTGCTCGTGTTGTGAAAGAGTCAACCCATCTTGACAAGTAAAATGGTCTGGTGTTAGACAGATTAAAATTGTCTGGCATTGGATAACGTAAAATCGCGTCTGACGTTAGAGCAAAATAGTCTTGTGTTAGACGGAACAAAATCGTCTGACGTTAGGTCATATAGATTTCATTGCGTTAGGTAGAATAAAATCTTTAGTAACCTCCTGGGTTCTCCAGGGTTAACACAACACCAAATTCAAATTACAAATGAAAATCAGTAAAGCTATGGCGTATGTCTAAAATATTTTGACCAAATTAAGAGCATTTTCGTGGCAAAACTAGTTATTTTCCGTATTAATTGTGAAGTCATTTTCATCGTATATTGAGGAAATATAATTCCTTTGTGAGTTGGACTTTTTGAATTGAAAAAATATCTTTAATGAAAACCTGAGACTATACCATTAACAAGATTACTTCAAGGAGGTCGTCCATTGACAAACCATGACTTAACTATGTAAAGTTTAGCTCGAAACAGCCGCCACAATATCAATCCCAGTATGTCGGAGGCGCCATACCTAAATTGTATTATCCGACCATCCTTATTATACATTTGACAATTAAAGTCTCAAAGATGTTTTTTGAAAATAATTTAACCTAATATGTCTCTTAAAATTTTTAAGACAAGACCAAGTTAAGACACAAACGATCCGGAGTATCCAAGATTTAAGCTATCACGACTTTCAAATTTCGAGGCTCTAATCCAGCGTTTCCTGGCTCCACGTTCTAGCGATTCTTCTTCGTCTGAAAAACTCGAGGCGCTTGAGTGAAGGTCGAACGCTTCCTCTATTTCATAACATTCGCCATTTTCGTCAAAAACAACGCGAACTCCACCAAAAATAAATTCGTCGTCATGATAAACTGTTTCAACACTCTCCGGTTCTTCTTCCTGCCACGACTCTACCGACTCAGTGTCCCAATTGGAACTATCACTCGCTTCACCAAACTCTTCTTTCGGTTTTCTCTTTTTGCGAAACATTCCTAGCTTAATAAACTTCAAAGAGCTAAAGAATGATTTCCTTGTTGGCTTATTCGAGGAGTCGCATCGCGTTTCGCAGGAACGTTCAACTGCCTGTTCTTTGTCGTTTGACTCACCCTGATCGGTGACAGGGGTTCCGCCGTTATTGTCTTCTCCGATCTTGGCGCTTAATTTTCTTTGTAGCTTTTTTGATCGACCCTTGCTCGGCAAACAACCCGGTGAACTCTCTTTCAAGTTATACATCACACTGGCATTATGAAAATCACATTCATCCAAAGCAAGCGACTCCAAGTTCGACAAGGAGAGTGGTTTCAAAGTTTGCGACGCAAACACACTCTCGCTTAACACGTCCATTGATCCCAACTTTCGCAACGAAGAAGACGGAATGTGGAATGATTCTTCTTGCTTCTCGTTTAAGTACCACAAAGGGACACAAAAACAACGACTAGCGTTCACTCCCCCTCCGTCTTTATGCAAAACACTTGAAACCACATTTACCGATTTATTCTTCTCGTCAACGAATCCACTTTGGTACTCCTTATGTTCTCCATCCAACAAGTTAATGAAGTTTTCCGAATTCATGTGTTCATTATAGCTTCGCCGATTGATCAAAACAAGTTGTTGTTCGTCCGTTACCAACTGACATGTCTCCCTCTGTTTTACCACCTTAATTGACTTCTCCAACGGCAATTTAGTTCCATTCGTTTCATAATTGCTGCACTCTTGGGCCATGTGGATCAAACGTTAGGGAACTATAAGCAGGAAATATCGTGGAGAAACATACGGCAAGGACAGTCACACAGAGAACAACACCAAGTTCCCTTCAGTGATCAAATCCACAAATTAAACGAGTTTTTTTTTCAAGCTTTTTTGTCTATATATTTATTCCGATGTTTTTAATATTGAAATTGTCGTGGTTTGCGGTTAGGTAAAACCGAAATTAAAAACCAAGGCAGTTAATATTAATGAAAAGATATCCAGACCCTTGTCTGTCGTCACGCTTAATTTTATACAATTGAATTGTTCATGCAACCGCTCCATTGTTGTGGGCCTGCGGAGACATTGAGCACAGAATTAGGAATAAACAGAAAGCCGACTCGTACAACGTGTCCTCAATATTTTATGCAGATTTTATGCAGTTTACTGGCCAGAGTAATGGCGGACTAGCCAGTCCAGCTTGTTTATTGGCTGTTTTGTTAATTAATATGCAGTTTACTGGCCAAAGTAATGGCCGACAGCATGCGTAATGCGATATGCCCGAGGACACAAACTTCAATGGTCCAAATTGAGTCGATCTTTTGTTTATTCCCTATTCTGTGCATTGAGCAAGTTATGAATCAATTACAGGGTGTTTAAGCAAGCGTATTCTGTGACAGAGTTGCCTCTTGCCTATAGTTAAACTCGACTGGGTTAAAGCAAGATGGGATTTGATATGAGTTGACAAGCAAGAGTTTGAATAAGAGCCTTCCTCAACTCTCATCTCCAGGCTAATGGCTGCCTCAACTCTCATCTCCTTGCCAATGGCTGACTAACACCGTCGGAAAATTTATCTCTTTTTTTTTTATTTTATGTGCCATTGGCAACGATTTCGATATAGTTCACTGTAAGTTTTTTGACCAGCGTCAGAAAACTACTCAGGAAAGTCGTCCGTTTGGTTAATCATGCAAATTGCTTCCGCTCGCCTTCCAAAATTCTCATCGACTCTCGCCAAGATTTGAACCAGCCGAAGGTTGACGAGAGTTGGTGAGAGTGTATCACAATCAATGAGATCTGGCAGTCGAACATGAGCGAAAGTTTTTAAAGCATTGTCGTCAACTTTGATGCTCGTTGATCAAGACTTTAGTATAAAAAGGGAAAATATTGAAGACGATTTATCACAGTTTTCAGCCATTACAAAAAAGGTATTTTGCTTGGGCAAGATTTGAACTTCGGAAAGACACCAGTTCATCGCTCTACGCAATGAAATATCCACCTAAGATGACTGGAGGTGACTTTTAACCAATCTTACGGACAAATGTTTTCGAGAGAAAATACTTCATCACTTTCTAACACTGTTCTCATCCAAAAACAGTAAGTCAGCGGAGTATCCCGAAGGTTCAAATCGCGTTTTAGCCAATACATGTTTCTGCATTGGTTTTTCGTATTCGCCTCTTTCCTGTAATTCTCTAAAGATACTAGAACAGCAAAACATTTTAGAGATCAGGGCTGGCAGAAATAGCTCACTGCCTCTCAAGGCCGGTTGGTCAGGGTAGTAATTGGATGGTTGATCGTGGTGAGGTGTCCATCAGGTCAACTTATTAGTGGATTTCAAAACAAAGCTTGGTGAATAGTTGTTTGAATGATCTTGTAAAACACGCCGGATAATAAAAATCCATTTATCACCCATGAGGTACCTTCAAAACTGAGACTACCTTAAGGGTGGCAAAAATAACACTCACTTTTGAACTTACGGCTGCCATTCATGTCGTCAGAGTCCTCGATTCCAGCCCCTTCTAAAAAACAAATACATGTAATAGATCAGTGATCAGTGTGTTTAACAATGAAACCTAAGAAAATATCACAGCATGGTTTTAAATTCAAAATACCACAACAAAAAAAGAAAAATAAACTGAAAATGCCCCTTGTACTATATGGTTGGTCATTGTTAGTACTTGGGTTGATAACCATTTAAACATGGTAACCAAAAAGTAACCAAAAAAAACATGCTCAATTTCTTTAACCAAGTGAGTAGTGTTTAATTGGCTTCTTCTGTGCTCTGAGGGATTTTTGCTGGGTTCTCGGTTTTCTTCTCTCAATAAAATCGACCGTGCGATAAGAGCGGAGCACATCCCTTCCTTCTTTACAGGTAGTAGAGAGAAATCCAGAGTACATAGAGGAGTAATGGTTACTCATATGAGCAACATAACACTAGCGGGCACATCAGCCATTATTTAAGGATTAAATAATGGCTTTTTTATAAACGGATTTTAAGTGCAGAAGTTCATAAACAAGGAACGAGGAGCTCAATACTATTAAACTTCGAGCTCCTTGTTTATAAGCGAGTGCATGTTTTAATCGTTTTTATACTAATTTTGAGTAAACACATTATCTAGAGACTTTATATAAGTAAGGTTATAGAAGTATCAAAAAACGAAGGCAAATAATGCATGTTTTCAAATTTACATACGGAAGCACCCCATGCAGTTGCTCGTTTCGTATTTTTAGTTGTGGATTCATCTATAATTTTCTCAATTTAGTCGTCGCTAAGCTCGGAAAAGTTTTTTTTTGTTTCCGTATCAATTGCCGCCGTTTTGCTAATGCAATAAATTTTATAACGGCACTGCCGTGGCGTTGTTGTTATATAAAATCCACTCACGTGGTACAATTCGACCAATCAGAACACAAGTTTACAAAAAATGAATATTAATAACGAGTAAAGTCTTCTGGCGTTAGAAAGACAAAATGATAACGTAGGGTGCATTGAGGTCCATTGAGGTGCACCGGGGTGCATGGGAGTACATCATTGGGGTGCACTGGGGCCCATTCTCTATTAATGTGTTAATGACGTTTGTCGCAACGTCAATAAACTTTCTTCTCTTATGACATTTATTTAAACTCTGCGATTTATTACACTTTATACACTAAATTGCTTTTAATTTTTTGAACGACAGGTTCAAGCGAAAATTAAAAAACTGTTTTAAAGGAAAGTTGGTTATATTTTTGGCTTGGCGGGCGCCAGATCAAACCAATCAAAAAGCAGCAGGTCGTCCACAACGTAACTTCCATAACAGCTTCGTTTACGCATGTAGTTTTTCTCTACATGTTGGCAGTCTAGAACATGGTTGTGCTCGGCAGGTTTAATACAAATGTGCTGGCTAGCTTGAGAAGTATTGAAAAAACCTGCATGAACTATACTGTCCCCAGCCTTGTTTACAGATATTTCAATATTCATGAACAGAACAGTTCTTAGTTGATTAACGAACAGCACTATCCAACACTGTTTATGTCTGTTAGAAGAGCAAAGCAGTGCTGCTAAATGAACAACATTGTTCATTTAGTGTTCTTGTTCTCGAAGTACACTAATACAGTAATTACAGTAATATATCATCCAATACACATCACGGACTTGATGAACCAACAGTCAGCCTTGTTGCAAACTGTGAGATCTTGGCATAACATAGCACAGGTCTCAGATCTCTATAGCTTCTAGACGCGCCGTCTACGGCCGGGGAAAATTACCCATGGGGTGTGATAAGCATGCACTCTTGTCCGTACACACTGTCTTTACTACGTTTAACAGATTTAATAGAATAGAGATTAGGCAACAATAGAACTTAATAACCTGCTTCAGTGGATCAAAAAATAACAACAGAAAAACCAAAGCAATATTATCCATTTAACATCGTCGCAGATGTATTCTTTCTCGAACACGTGTACGTCTCGCGTGGATGCACAGGTGTTTTGAAAGGGTATAAAACAATAGCAAAGCCATGGATAACCAAATGACTTTCCGTATATTGATATAAACAAACCCACGACGCAAAATAACAGCCGAAATCTTTGTGATGCGTGGTTACAGGTTTCTAAATTAGCCAAACTAGTACAGCGCTACATTGCATTTCCGATTTGGGACATTACATGTCAAAAGTGATTTGATGTGCTTGTCAAACTTGAGGCGCGATTTTCACAAGCTGAAACGTTTAATTAATTTTATACCGTAGGTATAGTTAAAATGTACACGGAATTCGTAGGGATGGATGTAAAAAGAACGGTAGGACACTCAAGGGAGATTGATGGGCAATTCAGATAATGTGAAAACAGAACGATAATAGACAAGTTTCAATGTTATGCGGAATTATTATGTAGGATTGGGTAAATAAAATAAGTGAGAAGCAAATGAAAAGAAGACAGAATGCAGCAGGCTGACATTATATGTTTAGTCTGTAAACTACAGAAATGTCGAAAGCTTTCGTTTGTCAGAAACGGAAACAAAACTATCAAAACGTCACTGTAGTTGGTCGTCAGCTGTTGCTAATTGCAAGTTCCAAACTGGGAAAACAACAAAATTTTGTTGTTAGTTTGCCAACGTCACAAACGTTTTAAAAATTTCATTAACATCAAAGTTTAAGTTTTTAGAGTTTTTACCAAGTTGTTGACATGCCACTGTATTGTTTGTGTACCGAAAGCACATGATGCAGTTTCCATGACAGTAGTAAAGCATGTAGCAACAGCAAAACTACAACACGTACGTCACACAACAACAAACCACTACTTTTGAATTTCTAGTGCAACAGAAACCGATAGAAGTACGATTCACTATGTACGAATTTAAACTTAGAAGGCAATTTAGGTGCGAATTGTTTCAGTGAAAACCTCCAACTTAATTGAGCTGTTCAGGGCCTCAGCAAGTAAGGCACGGCGCGTTAGAAATCACATGCATATAAATTATGAATTCCACTATGTACGAGCAGTACTTTGTCAATAAACCTGTAAAGAAAGTGAGGAGTTGATATAACAACTTACCTGGTTGTTTCTCTAGGCCTTCGTCGTTAGAGTCTTCATGCAGCTGAGTGGACTAAAAGAAAACAAGAAACGTTTCGACACGGTCAGCGGAGCAACGGCATATCGAAACGCCAAACAATTTGTATAAATAAGCAATTATATACTGGGCTGACTGCCTTGTCAAAATCCATATCTCACAGCACAAGAGAGCGTCCATCGAAAAGTAAAATGACAGTTTTTCGAAATTACCAAAAATAAAATAGAAATAGGATGATAGAGTCCGCGCATGCAGACGTGAATAATGCAGGTCGTAAGTTTGCAGACCAACGTCTGTGTACTTAACGCAATAGGACTATTGCTGTAAAAACACTCATCCAATTAGCAGTAGTGGCTTCCACGCATTATTACACGATGTGTGGTTTGCGGCAGTAAAAGAAAGCCTGTATGTATATTGATCGTACCGCGTTACTGAATATCCATGGACCAAAGTATGATGTTATCTCGACAAACACAAGTCTTCGCGAAGAGAACAGAAACGTTGCTGTAACCCAACAACGGCTCTAGTCGGCTTTAGGTCGTTAGACAGTGTGAGGTGATGTTAAACGACCAAGTTAGCCAATTAGACCAGGTCATAAGATGTAATATTGTTTTTATTCACGATAATGTTAAAGCACCTGCAATGAGCTTTTAGTTGTACATGAAGTAGTTTAGAACCAAAGACTGTACAAGAAGACGATACACAAGAACAACTCGTGTAGATTAAAACGTGTATAAACGTGTGCCATACTAAACTATAACCACATCGTTCTCCAGACTCCCATGAACGGAATAAACAATAAAAACGGTATGCCTAGTTTGCGATTGTAATATTCAAGTCAAATGTTGAACGTCATATCAAAGATGACAACTTGTGTTTGTTGACTGCACCGGTGGCAACAGTGTGTAGCCGACAAAAAGCCCCGCGGAACAATCGGGAACATCGTATAGCCTACATGTACAGCAAAAGGTAAAACGAACCGATTGATAAACTGAGCTGATGTTGTCTCGTGCAACTATAATCAGTTATAGTTAATTATACGCCGAGTCTTAAGTAAGACATTATTCTATACCCGTTAGTTGATGAGATGGCTTCTCTCTTCCTCACTTCCCACTCGGTCAACTCTTGCTAATGTTCACTGGAAGAGACTACAATATCGCCCAGTCCAATCTTGTCCAGTGTTCATTTAAAAAAAATCGTCCTCTAGCCAATTACAGTTACCGTTAAAATCACTCAACAGAAGACTGTCTTTTTTTCCACTGAATTATTAATTCGCCACCTGCCAAACCAACTCGCGGTTACAGCTGTATTAAACCCATACATCCGAGAACTCTATTCATAGCAGCAATTTTTCATGCAATAACAGTTTCCAATTGCCGATTTAGACGGATGCTAATTTAAAGAAAAGTGAAATAATTTCGCGGGTTCGTTTTTCCAACTGTTTTGCTCCCCCACAGTTTCTTAGCATACACTTAAACCAGACGTTAGCGACGGCTTACGCTAAATTTGGCTGTGTGTTCGCAGGTTTTGTATTCACACTGCAATTGCGGACAACTAAATGCTTAATACCCCAATTTCCACTGGATATTCCCCGAACGCTAGTTCCAAAAACCGTATTCAGCTCCTGAAGGATTTACTCTTTACCGCAAGCGTAAAGTTTTCATTGTTTGGGCTTATCCATTTCTAGTGACAGGCATGTTCACTCAAGCGAAGAATGAGGTCCGTCCCCAATACAACATTAGTCGAACATTTCTCATAACCTAAATAAACATTATCTCGTTGAAAAATCGATACTTCTTTTATTATGCCTAGGTGTAGATTAGGTGTAGAAGTGAAATAAAGAACGGAAATGACGTCTCTCTGTGATGTCTACCTATACAAAAGCGCAGCTTTTCGTTAGGTTTCAGACCTGCTTCCATAATGAAAATGTCACAAGATAGCAAATTCTGCAGGAACAACACCAGTAAGTCATGTTAAATGTAAGAATTGCTCAATATGGTCAGGATGGCATAGATGTACATGTGTTCTCAAGCTAATATCTCAAAGTTATTAACCTTGAATAAATAATTAGATTAAACTTGCGGATCCCAAAATCCGAATTGGATACATGGTATACATGGAGTCATTCTCCGCGAAGCCTTCGATTTCTCGGGTCAATAGCTCACTTATAATATCTAGCTAATCTGACCGTGAGCAATAGGCCTGGAAATTGCAACAGAATAGAACTCCATTTTGATGTTTTTAATCATTTATATATAACTAGTACCAGTCCTTTTCCGTGTCTTCAGATCATCTTGATTCTGCGTGCTTGATTCCTAACTTATGCTTAACATCATTCTTGGAATCTGGATCTCATAGACCATTGTTTAGAGTGACTGCCTAGCAATCAACTAATGTTCTTACCTGTGGAGCAATGTATGAAAACGCTAGTTGGATCTCGCCAGATTTTGCTTTCTTCAGTCGGCACCATTCCTTCGAGTCGGGGTTCTTAAAGTTAAGATAGTAATTTACGGTTATTTAAAACGAACAGTATTTAACGTACACAAAAAAACATACCTGGATACAGATATTTAGGCAATGAAACCATTTTCCCATATTGTCTCTTGAAAACAATGGGAGTTAAAGGACCGTGGCTACCCAAAGAGGGCTGAGCCCAATTAAAAACGTAAGATACTGCGTTGTTTATACTATTTCTACGCAAAAACACGAGTCCAAAAAGTTTCTTTAAAAATCGGGAACCACATTTAACAGGGAGGCAAACTTTAGTGAAGAAATGTTTTGGGCAATTTGGCCAATTTGGTAAGATAACTGTTATTATCTAACTAACTCTAAGATAACTGTTATTATTGCGTAAGTCGCTGAACAGAAGAAATGCCTTATCGATGTTATATAAAGATCTAGGGTCAGTTGTTCAGAGATCAATTAGCGTTAAATCGTCTGGTGTTAGAATAAAACAATAAAATAGCCGTTTTAGGCCGCATGGTTAACATTGGAAAATACAACTCTGGTAACCTTCCTGCCAATGTAATATGAAGTGAGTATCGGTAAGAGATAATTCTGGAAAAACGTTTTGAGACAAGTATATGTAGAACAGTCAATTACGTTTTAGTCCAACATTAACGTCAGTCGAGGTTGAACAAATCAAACCAGTGCTACAAACTTACTTTTCCCTTTTCTTTAAGTTCAGGTAAGGTAAATGAAACGTGGCCCATTTTCTCTTGACTTAGTGGATCTTTATCCCAGACATCCTAAACAAAGTACAAATACAACTCAAAATACCACGGCAATCATACTTACAAACACTAACAAACCAATTAAAACACCTCGCTAAAATCCCCGCGTCTTCCAAAGTTTTAAAAAAATCTCCAGGATAAGAAAATATGATTTGTAATCAATACACCCTTTCGATAATTACGTCATGAATGGTTTTTGGCCAAGGAGCCTCGCTGACGTAAAAGACGCAAAGCGATTGGCTAACGTTTCATGGGAGCGAGGTTCCCAGGCCAAATGACTAATTATCGAAAGAGTGTATTCTATTGATTCCAAAGAATATAAATACACCAGTGTAGAGCATTCTAAGTTGAGCACCTTTTTTCCTTTCTGTTATTATAACACTTACAATAGTCATTTTCTCGTCTTCTTTTGGTAAAGGAACTCTGCAGGTTTCATTCCAAACTGGATTTAGAGTATTGTAAATAACTTTGCTGCGGAACTTTTCTTTGCTTGTCCCATTGCGGATAGTAACAAATGGGTCACTTTTTCCTAATAATACAAAATGAAAGACAGTTACTACAATATGGAATATTAGCGTATCTTTGAAATTTTAAAATGCACTGCATTTTGAAATGCACTGTTTCACAGTTCACGATACAATGTCGCTTGAATTTGAAATTCATTTCAAATTGCATTTGGAGAATGAATAAAATACACATATAATTTGATCAACGGAAGATCTTCCCTAAATGTGAACTTTAAATCGAACAATTAAATTGAGTGATCGATTTTTAATAAAGCAACGTAATTCGATACTTTACAACGACCATCGAGACCGCGGGTTTAAAAAAACCGTGGCCCGCCGTGAAGAGAACGCGCCAAATGATATTGGAAGCAAAACTTTACAGGGTTTTTTCCGTATTTTTCTTGGTTCGGGAATCAACATCGGCTCAGAGTTTTTACCAGTGGCTCGTAACAACACATTAAACTTTCTAATATAATGTACCTGTAACATCCATTACCATAAGATTTCGACCTTGAATGATTTGTATTTCCATCCCACCAGTTTCTGATAAAATATAGATAATAAATCAGCTATTTAATGAAGAAAAATCTCTTGGGAAAAAATAATAGCCAGACAAAACGTTGAGCTATCTACATGAAAGGCTCTCTCAATACGAAAAGCTAAACCTGGTAGATCATGGAGGCTGTTTCGGTACCGAACCAAAATCCCCGTCATGTCCCGCCATGTTTTAACCACGAGAGTCTGCTTCGCTACCCAGGGAAAAGTTCCCATAATCCACCATGTTTCAACTCACAAACATTGATGTCAATGGCAACTGAATCGGCACAACTGGCGGTCATATTCGTTTACGAAAATGAAACGTTTTGTTTTATTTTGTACTCCCATGGCTTACTGGCCTAATGAAAAATTAACTTTCCCAAAGAACGTGTAGCTGCCGTATTTTGACAGCCAAGACAACGTTTGCCTTATTCAATTTCCTCTTTCGTCGTTTTCAATACGGTGGCTTTCTGACCATGTTCTGACCAAAAGCTCACATTTATGACAAGCATAACATGCGAAAAGATTGTGAAATATTTAAGGCTACCGTTTACAAAGTCACGCTACATGTAGCATTGAGTAAGTATATATAGCCACTCCAGAGGATCAGTGTCCACATATTAGATTATGTACATAATATATATCACGTTGGTCCTGCTTACATAAAAAAATTGAAATCGCACCTGCAATGAGTAAAGCTTCCAACGCTTGTGGATCCGTCTTCTTCTTCAAGAATTTCTAAATTGATAATACTCAAATAATTACTACGAGATTAATTTTATAAAGCAGACATCCTTGGTATCTGATCATCGTAACGATATTTCACTAAGGGCATCAGCTAAATGTCTGGCATAATTTATACAAACGAACAATTTCTCGGAAATAAAACATCAGACAATATGGGAGTGATACGCATAACCTCTTAATGACAATATTATACAATAGAAGAACAAAAAACATCAAATAACAGATGTTATATAATAAATATTGCAATAACAATACTAATATTCTGGTATTCAATATCAATATTATCAGTATTTATTTTAATTAATTCAATTTTTAATCTTTATTAATTTTTATCTTAATCAAAAATTTTCTTATTAAACAATAAGTCGTATTGTATTAGATATTACCTTGTCAAGTGGTTCACCATCAGGCAGTCCTCCCACTAGTCTGAGTTTTTCTTAAATAAAAAGACATCTATGAGAATAGGCAACCAAAGGCAGGAAAACTATCGTTGTCCTTACACAAGAACTTGCGTCATGAACAATTTTGTTTTGTTTAATGGCAATCTATAAACGGTGCGAGGCAGTGTGCTCTATATATAACTGGAGATCTTTGGACACTTCCCTCGGAAATTGAAATTCTTATAAATGTAGTACTTCATGTCCAGTCTCTTTGCTCGGTCTTTTACACAGTTTGTTCCTTGACAAGTTGACTGACTAAATTCTCGGATCAAATTGAGTAAACGACCAAGCAAAGAGACCGGAAATGACGTAGTACAATTATCGTAAGTGCTTCAATTTTCCTCACAAATTTTCTCATTCCATACTATACCCAGTACTTTCTCTACTTTCTTGAATATCTGTATATATATAAGCTGGACCGCTCAGTCACACTTGCTAGGTAATGACAATATCTAATACCTGTTTTAGCCACGGCAGCAACTGGTCGAAATAATGCAGAAACGTATATTGTACCAGCTCTCTTTATTCCACTTTTGCCTTGCCCGACACGAAAAAGAACATCCATTTTCTTTTTAAAGAGATATGGTTTCTCCTAAAACAAAAAGATGTTTAAGAAACAGTTTCTAACGAAAGTGATTATTAAGGAGTTTGTTCACCTGGCTCAAACTGAAGTTACATGATCCCATAAAGTCATCGGGATCATCTTTTATCCTCAATGTCTCCAACGCTGTGACATCTTTATCATGTAATGCCAGTGATATAACGGTCTGAGTGTAGTCAGCGGTACAAAATTCAACGACGTTGTCCCATACTGGATCCAAGGTGTTCTCAACACAAGTTGTAGATTTAACCTTAATTAAGACAAAAAACAACATTTTTGTCTTACTTCCAAATAATCCGTGTATATTTATAATATTTCAATTAATGCACTATCACGCCATGGTCGGATCCAGCACTAGTGCACCTAGTTTGCATAACAAAACAAGTTGGTCAAAATAAAATTTTGATTGGC
>JAOBAZ010255949.1:0-15828 GCA_026546875.1 Pteroeides caledonicum
AAACTGGTTAAAATCACTTAAACAAACACTGCAATTTTAAGCTTATTTTGAGATTATGAGAGCTTGCTCACCTTGGCCACTGAGTATATATGATTATTAAAAAATACCATAATAATTTGACATGCCAATTAATATCTATATATATATGATTTTTTTATAATCAAGATACTAAATAATTTAAAATTGGATTTGATTTATATATTTGTATAGATGTAACATTTGTCATGTTATTGTTATTGATGACAATATGTATTATCGAAGCATGAGATATGAATATTATCAGTTGGCAAGAAAAGGTACAGTATTGATGGTAAAAGTATTCCAGCGTCACATATTTTTTAATGTGGTGTAATGCAAAATGTCTTATAACTACACAGAGGTGGGAAAATGGCAAACAATCGCAAGCATATGGGCCGATAAAGAACCAGATGGGCTGTCATATGTGCCAAAAATAAACAATATACCCTCCAAAAGTCATGTTATTTCCTTATTACCACATGTATATACCTTATGAGTGCCAGCAGGAAAAGGTAGTCATACTTAGATAAAATGATGTAAGGGATTGAATTAGTACAAAACATATTTGTTATATAAATGTTATTGAATGTCAGCTAGAGGTCCATACAACAAGATACTATTTGAAAAACACGGTTAGAACAGTGATTTATGTTTATTTCTTTAGTCCAATTTGCTTTTGTTGAAATCAACCTGTACTGCCCATTGGAAATTGCATTGTGTCGAAACTCTGAAAGAAGAGATGCTGTTTCTATGGATACCATTATCAAAATGTCTAGTCGTATTGAAAAACCCGAACCAGAGAAATTCCCCTGGGAGAAATTTAGCACAATGGTTGATACAAGTAACGATGTGACTCAAGAAAAATGGTAAGTTTTAACTACGTAGCAGAAACACTGTAGACTTGTTTTCTACATGGGAACTTCAGCACGTTTGCTGAGTAGTGGGTCAGTCTTGGGCGAAACTACTCAAGGCATTGGCGAAATGACTGAGATTTTGGTGAAACGACTGTTTACTGGGTCAGCTGGGTTGATTGTTGGCAAATGGTTTCAACTTTGTACTGTTTAAGGACATTTGTGCTGACATTGCTACCCTGTTCAAACAGTTTGGTACCAAGATGAAAGGGTTCACTATACTGGTTTGAGATTTTGTGGTGTCTTGTCCTATTAAAAAAACTGTTTGATTTTTTGTTTTTCCTTAGGAAAGAAATTTTTGAACTTTTGCAAGTGGCTTGCTGTAATTTACCGCCTCCTCTAAAAGTTTTAAGCAAGGAAGAAAAGGTATTTAGCTAACTGTATTTAGGATAAATGTTCAGGTCATTTATGAAAATGGTATTCTCTGATTGGTCAACCTACCTCTTCTAAGTTTTCTGTTGCATTTATATTAAAACAACTGTTTGGCTTAGCTTCAGTGAATATCGGTGAACAGGATGCTTTGGGAGTGTTAACTCGGACATTCTTTGGGAATTTGTTACTCACACTGTAGTAGGTGAAGTAGAACTTTTGACTTTAGGATAAGGCCCTGTTTATATGGGAAAGAGTTGGCTCAGGTGATAGGGACACCCTCCTATCGAGTCACCCTGGGCAAGCCAGTTTCTCCTACAATGTCTCTTCATGCAAGATAACTGTTTACATGAGAGTGCCTTTGACGTGGCTTGGCTGATAGGGTCACCCTGAGGGAGGGTCACCCTCTTTTGAAAAAGGGTGATCCTGGTAGGTGAATCAAGTTTTCATAATAAAAACAATTTAGCTCAGCTAGCTCAGGCAAAGTTGTTCCTGCTCATAGTTGAAGCAAGCTGATCTTACTTGTAATTAAACATGCAGCAAACACTGTTGCGAACTTCTCATCTTAACGCACAGGGAAGTTGACTTGGGTAGAAGGGTGTCTCTACAAGCCGAGCCAACTCTTCTCCATATAAACAGGGCCTAAAGTGGCTCTTAGAAAATGCTAAATGTCTTTTGGTGTAGGCCTATCACATGCTGTGTGCATTTTTATGTGAGCTGAGTGGATGAATACTTCCTGCCATTGATTGTTTTTCTCTTCACAAACCCTGGTTTTTATTTATTTATTTCATTTTTAGACTTGTACGTTCCCAACAGACCGCCCTAGTAATAATGACCTTGACTTGGTCTTGGTTATTCACCTCACCTGTGGCAAATAATTGTTAAATATTCTGTACAACATGGCTAGTAATATTGTATCAGGTTCTCAAACTCACCAGATATAATGAAAGTTTCTCATGTATGTGGGGAAAGGTTTTTAAACCCAGTTACAGTCACCCAAACTGAACTCATTCACCTAACACTCATTAATAATTATTAGTAAATTAGCTCTCCTCTGGTTTACATGCAAATGCACCACTTTTCCTGGCTCTTTCTTTTCTAGGCCAAAGATAGATCCATCACAAAACAGAATATTATTCACCAAGCTGACCAGGTGATTAGAAAACACATCTCAGCCAAGTTAAGTAAACTAAAAGGTACCTCGACTATTTTACTACCTTATTAGTTAACCCTGCGCGAGGTGTTTACAGCAAAGTATCGGGCCGAGGTCTTTTTTATACAGGTAGAGGTTTGTACACAAACGTCGAGCAAACGCAAGATGTTTAACTCCGCCTTCTCGAATTACGCACGCTGCAATTGGAGTGGTTAGTAACATTTTACTGCGTTCAAATTCAAGATTCTCTCTGTTTTCTGTAGAAAAATCTCAAAATACTTCAAAGGAAGAGTTAAAACAAGCCGCTGGGAAGTTGAACAGACTGAGAAAAAATGTTATAGAAAAAATTAAAAAAGATCCTTTAAGAATCACGGATGACGCTTTTTCAGAACAGTTTCGCCTCTCGTGCAGAACTCGAAACTTTGAGCGCGTAACGCGTACTGAATTTACGTCAGAACGTCCTCAAAATGAACAGAAGAAAGAGGAAGCTGTCAAGATAGTTCAACCAGAATTGTGCGATGGTCGTCCACGTACGGTTTCTGTTAAAACCATGTTAGATGACACTCAAAAGAAGTGCTGTGACGTGGACGAACCAACGCCTGAAGATGGATGTGAATGGACGTTTACCGTAGACCAATTCTGGGATGTTGTTTCATTAGAAGATTTTGCCAACATGGTTAGAAAATATTTTGAAGAATTTCAGGAGTGAGGATATGGAATCCGAGAGTTGAATTTTCTTTCCACATTTCCTCGATATTGTTGTGACTTGGGGATTCAATCGGTACATTAAAGTAACTATACTTATACTGGATAGCTTTATCAGTTTCACTAAACTGTTCTCCCTAGAGGTTCAGTGAGGGTCATCCCTCATCTGTCTAGTGTTGCCATATAGGAGGAAACCGGAGTACCCGGAGAAAACCTGCGACGTTTGGCAAAGTTAAACTGGAAGCACTCTTCCCACGTGTGAGTGAGGTGATATTTCAGCCACAACATTGCTAATGCAGGAATCGAACCCGAGTCCCAGAGGTGGACAACAAGGGAACTAGCCGCTATACGCAACGCCTATTGAGGAAACTCGCGTCCATATCACGTCTAACTACTCTGACTAACCAGGTCAGTTAGGGATTTCTCAGCGGAGATAATTTTTATTACTGGGTGGTTTCTTTATCTCAAGAAATTCTGCATTTTAACCGAAAACAAAACTACCATCTTCTTTGCAGGTATGTACGTGTTGGTATCAGTTCATCCAAAACAATGTTTTGCGAATAAAATTAATTAATTAATTAATTAATTAATTAAATAAAGAAAACTCATTTGAACATGAAGGCGCAGTTGGATTGGCTCTAAACATTTCTTGCAATTTATGTTCTTAGAATATAAATTGCTATATTTATACCATGTATATGTTATTAAGACTCTCACGCCTGTTTTCCTCGTAAAAATAATTCAATACGGTGGCCAGGGATATGCCGGGCGTGAATCGTGTTCGAATTCGTGCAAGTCTTGTAAGGTATTAGTTTCATAGCACTAAGAAGCTTTTCTGAACATTTTACCTTCAGATATGTGGCTGTGAGTTTAAAGCTTGGTTCACACTGACCGCTTAAGGTGGCTACTTGCAGTTTCCTGATATTTGAGCAGTGGAAATTTGAACAGAAAAATTAAACCACAAATTGCTCCAACAGAACGTTAAAACAATATTCAAAATGTGAACAAACATGGCAGAAATACAAAACAATTGACAAACGTTGTTTACCGTTTACATTGTTACCATAACAACAATGACGTTTCAAAATGGCCGCGAATTTGCCTTTTCAGCGTTATCCTTTGGCAAACAAGTTTTAGCATTCACTTGAAACATTTTGTGGTTTAATTTGAGGGAACTGCTACTATAGCCACCTTAAATCGGCGATTTCCATCGTCGGTTGTCACTCCTGTATAAAAGGTATTGCCTGTCGGAAAAGAACGGAATGGATCGCCGATGAATTCGAAACATTTCATACAAAACACAATATGATCTTTTATTATTTATAAAATAGTCCATGTTGATCAAATGTAAGTTTATACATTATATGGATATATATGGATAATAACGAATATGGATCCAATCACACACATATATATCTATCCAAAACCAGCAATTTGTAAACGTTCTTTATTGGGCTAAAAGTCTAAGAAAAAACGAAAAAGGTAATTATCAGCAGAGACGTTTTAATTTTCTAGCCAATCAGATCGCATAAACAGTTAATTACTTTAATTACTAAAATGCACTGCTCTTAACCAATCAGAATTAAGTAATTTTTTTGTGAACTTTATGTAAGGTAAGGCAAAATGTGATGTAGATTCGAATTACCTTGAAATCTAATCACCAGTTAACAATATCCCCACAATTTGTCTTTATCGTAATCTGAAGTAGTCGAACACCAAAATCGCCTGGTTTTACTGTCTTCAATGCAAGTATGGTATGTGTTTCCAAGGTAAACGAATGGGAAATGGCAACAAGCAAAATTGCCATTGCCACGAAAAGACCGTACACCACCATAACATTTTTCTGCAATAAATTATAAAAAGTAAATTTTACTTTTACTTCAGTTCACCTTCACTTTTCCTCACCTTTAATGACCTCAAATTACCTCACTTCACCACACTTTACCTCACTTCACCACATTTCACCATACTTCACCTCACTTTACCTCACTTCATCACATTTCACCTCACTTCATCACACTCACCTCACTTCATCACACTTTACCTCACTTCACCACATTTCACCTGACTTACCCTCTCTTCACCTCACTTCATCGTACTAGTACTACTGAAGCATTTTTATCCTTGTAATAAAAATAATACTTCATCACATTTCACCTCACTTCGTCACACTTCACCTCACTTCATCACACTTTACCTCACTTCACCACATTTCACCTGACTTACCCTCTCTTCACCTCACTTCATCTTACTAATAAAAATAATAGCCCAGCGGATAACTTTAAGAAAAACCATGATAATAAACATATTTAATATTTTATTTGTAATAAGTTTGTATATAAAGCCATACATGTGTTCATTATTATGGTTTTTCTTAAAGTATTTTCTGGGTTATTGTTTTCATTACAAGATTACGCTTTTCGCCTGGTGTTTCACTTGCAACACTTCCATCCAGTTACATTCTATTTTAATAGTTTTTTTACTTATCGGCATAAACATACCTAACCAGCATTCATCTATTACGAGATATGAACTCATTCCTGGAGCAGGCAATCTCAAATTTATTCTGCATAGCGCTACATTATTCGTGAAATCCGATTCGCCAACCTTTTTCGAAGGATTAGCGACTAGTCGTATAAGAAACCATGTGTAATTGGGTCCATAACGAGCGGCTAAGTCAGTTATATCAATCCACTGGCAGTCAAGAGTGTAGTCATAATTGTCATGACAATTGACCGAAATGCCTTGCGGTCGTCCTGCTGTGCAATTGTAAACTTGTTCCACGCCTTCATCGCACCGTGTATCTTCTAAGCAGTAGCTCGCTTTATGCCCTTCCGCCATTTTGACGTGCAGTCTTTCATCTGTAATGAATGATCGAATGTCACTATTAGTGAACCTGTTCACGAAAGTAGGGTCTGGGCTTGGCGTCGAGATGACAAATCCAGGAAATTGTCTTCGAGGACAAGGAATGTATGCGATATACACCCCGGATGTACGATATACATCTCCGCATGTATATCCCATACATCCCCACGTTCGAGGGATTTATCTGATTTCACGAGCGGCAACATGAAAAACAGGTTCCGGGCTGAGTAGTTGAAAGGTGGGTTAACACTAACCCAGGGCTAAAAGTTAACCCACTGGTTTAGTTTACTGTGTTAAAACTCACAGTTTTTTTGTTTAAAATTCACATCATAACGCTTGACCCTACTCACGATTTCGTTAAAAAGCAACAACAGAGCAGGCTTTGATGATTTTACTTCACAACTTTTTACTAACTCAGGGTTAAGCTAACAGAGCTTTGAACAATCGGCCACTGAGCTAAACACAGGGCCGAGTTGATTTTCAGTAGGGACCTGAGCTTCCGGAAACTCTTCGAAAACAACGCATTTTTATGAGCTATAGGAGCTGGGATGGTAACACGCCTAGCACCAGGTGGTAACGGCCGTTTAACATTATAATACCCAGTGTTCGATTTATTTTACACCAAGAACAAAAGAATAAACAAAAAAACAATAGAAAACGAAAAACAAAAGGAAAAGAAATTGGGACGTATTTATAATCCGTAGACAGTGGGTAGCATCATTTATGTAACTATTACCCAGAGAGCTCGATACGTACCATATATAATTGTAGTACGTCATTTCCAGTCAAAAGGATTGGAAATGACGTACTACAATTATAAAAATTGGCGTGAGATTTCGGTAGTGCAAAAGTCCGCGGGATCTCCCTTCAGTTGTATCAATCGAGCTCACTGCTATTACATGCTTGAACGTGTGGGTAAAATAAAAGTTTCCTGAAATAAACTGTAAGGTTTTCTTTTAGTGATATTATATTTAACTTTATTTAACTTTATTTAAGTTTATAACATTAATATTTCTTGATATTGTTTTTATAACTGTTCCAAATACCTTAACAAATATTTTCAAAATGAAATTAGGGTTAGGGTTGTTAACGCCCACTCAGGCGTTAACAGCGCCGCGTTGTACTGGGATCCAAGCCTGTGAATTATGCAAGCGCAACTTGCGTTGAACCAAGCTTCGGCGAGTGTCCTGGGTTTAATTGACTCGTATGTTAGGTGATGTTAAAGCCAAGATCGTAACATTGTGTTATCTTACTGTGGATGTTCCTAATGTATGCCTACGATCGAGAAAATAGCCCCCTGTCTAGAGCGGATATCGCGGCGCTGAGGGAGGCATTATAGCCGCGACTCAATTATGGAGGGGTCATACGAACCGGGCGTGATTCACTTGGTGCCATGCTGGCCAGGTGAGTCACGGGCGCACGCTAGCGGCGCGGAGGACTGCTGTCTAAAATATGAAGAACGTGGAAAATAATAAATAGAGAACTTAAGCATGCGACGTTTTTTACAACACGGACGTCACGCGTACAAACAATTTGCCGTGACTGATGGCGTCGGCCGTTCTTCATTGAAATCACGCACGTGAAACTGTATCGACTGACGTGCTTGAATTCAATCAAGAACGGCCGACGCCATCAGTCACGGGAAATTGTTTGTACGCGTGACGTCCGTGTTGTGAAAAACGTCGCACGCTTAATTTGTTTTCTGTTGATAAAACTTGCTGAAACTTATAAGTCTGTCATCAATTTGGTAACGAAGTAATGTATATTTCAAGAGAAAATTAGCTGTTTTGATCGCAAAATGGATTTTTATTTGACAACTAGTGCCAGTCCTTTTCCGTGTTTTCAGATCATCTGGCTCAATGGTCATTTAATGACTGCGCTCGCACTACGCAGCGGCGCAGTAATGATGTATACCGACCATCAGTACGACTGTCAAAGAAGAAAACATTTCGTCAGCGACACTTACCAATCAAGTCATATAGAGCAAACTCCTCGTCGGAATGGTAATGTTGGTGACACGAATGCCACTGCCAGGCTTTCTTTGGTAGACGAGGTCGATAAGCTGCTGTGCCCATATTATGAACTTTTGCAGAGAAACGAAGAAGCGCTCTTACCCTGCCAAAATCTCCTGCCTTCATGTACGCATCAGCGCTTGATGATAAACAGAACTCCTCGTGGGCACATTGGAGTCTGTCGAGACGGAGCGTCTCCACACGCAACGTTTTTTCTAGTTCGCTGACGTCCCAAACTAAATCGGGTATTTCTGTTAAGAAAAAATGGAAATTTAAGGTGTGGGTGTCGTATTGTTTTTAAGGGAAATGGCAAATTTTTTTATTTTCTTAAATGAAAGAGCGTAACAACTATGTAACAGCTTCTTACAATTTTGTCATATCTCTCTTGGTTTGCAAGATATTTTACTTTTGCTCACCATGGTTAGCGAACTCCATTTATATAGCTGGAGAGAAATCTCGCGGACTTTCACACTGCCGGAAACTGACGCCAATTTTTATAATTGTAGTACGTCATTTCCAGACGTTTTGCTGGGTCTCGTACGCACAAAAATGTGCAAAAGACCGAGCAAAGAGACTGGAAATGACGTATTACAGTTATATAAATTGGCGTGATCACTCAGCAATCCAAAGATCTCCCTCTACTTATATAAAGTACGTATCGAGCTCACTGAACGTGTCATACACTTCGCCATCTTGAATTTTTTCAGTGACGCATGCTAATGACCGCTTTACCTTGTACACATCTAATCCCAGCAACTCTTTTCTTAGACGAGCACGTGACGTTGCTGTGACGTAGACACGCCTCCAACGTGGTCTCGCTACCAAAACAGGTCACTCCACTCATCAAAGTTTCACCAGTTCTCCCGAAATGGTTATAACTATAATTAGCGGCGGCATAACCAAACCCTAATTCGCGGCACGCCACCATCGCATTCATCAAGGTCCAGTGATCACCACAAATCGTTCCCCATGTTCCATTGATGTGTACGTCAACTCGTCCTTGGCTCCCCGCATTTCCCCCTCTCATGCGAATCTTAAAACGATACGATAAAAATTTAAAAGGATTGTTCATTGGTTCTGGGGAACATATACATGTTTATTATTTAACTTTTTGGAGTTTGCGCTTGGAGAATCTGTCATAGTAAACTCTTATTGACTAGATCCGAGGTGAACAGAATGTTAGACCAAATTCGCCAAAACGGGAACATTTGAATGTCAGTTTACACCATTCCTTGTTAACTGGATTTGCTATACCTTACTAAATACTACATGTAGCGTGACCCAACCGGCCGCCATGTTATTCAAAAACTTAAACTATAGCCCTAAATATGTCAAACATTTTTGTAGATTGCAGTTGTCATAAGCGTGAGATCTAGGCCGTAAAGTCACCGTACTAAAAACGACAAGAGGGGACTGAACAAGACAAAGCTTATCTTGGGTCTCCACGTATTTCCTTGACCCATTTTTAATTTTCACTCTGGCATATATGCTTTTAAATTTAGTAACGGATCTTCCATGATTCGGTCATCGGTCGAATATTTTGGGTTCCCTTCCTTCCAAAAACCAAAGCATGCTGGCGACGCCTTCTAAAATTTCACACGTGTTTCACATGTGATTCTGGTTCACTCACCTGGGACTCATTTGTGGTTATTTTCACATGTGACTATACTATGTGATCACATATAATTCGCATGCGACATGTGAAATTTTTGTTGTGGTGTCTCCTTTTCTAGATAAAGAAGTTTTCCACGTAATTGTTTGTACCTTTACCTGAAATTGGTTCTTATTGGAACTCTGGGGAACATTGCATTTCACCCCTGCATCGTTATAATGTCTACAGGGGTACGTTCGCGTAGTCTTCCTCCATTTACATGCATCTAGAAACCATTCCTTTCCGGTGCACTTGACTTCTTCGTAAATATCCTATTCAGTAAATATACAAATACCACTTCCGTTACTACTTCACCAAACAAAAAATGAACATATGATTTTTCAAAAATGCTGGAACAAATGATACAAAAAGGGACACAATAAGGTGATCTAAAAAATCCTCGCTTTACCATAGTGGTTCCTGTTGGAAAGACAGAGCCCACGGTGTATTCATAAGCTGTGCCAAAACCCATTGATCTACACATGACATTTGCTGTTACAATATTCATATTTTTGTCGCAAACCGTAGCCCATGTAGGCACTTTACTGGGATAAAGTATTTCAACACGACCCTCAGAAGGACGCTGACCTCCTACCAGTCGAACACGAACAGCCTAAAAACGTAAAAGAACACGAGTTTGCTCAACGAACCTTAAATGCTATTACGGAAATCGTACTTTTTCCCTGCCTTAGTTCTCGAAATATTTCATCATTTTGGTCAACAACCGATCGAGCACGTAGAAATATTAAAAGACGTCTATTCAAACTGGCCAGCTCAACCATGTTCAAGGTTGTAAACAGTCCTATTCAAGGTGGCCAGCTCAACCATGTTCAGCTCAAGCCTGTGTAAAGTTGGCCAGATAAACCATGCCCAAGCTGGAAACTCAACCATGTTGAAGCTGACCAACTCAATTAAAGGTTGTTAACAGTCATGTTGAGTCTGGCCCGCTCAATCGTCTTTAAGCTGATCAACTCAAACACGTTAAAGGCTAGCTCAACCATGGTCAAGCTAGGCAACCCAACCATGTTCAAGCTGATCACCTCAACCATCTCCAAGCTGGCAAACTCAACCATGTTCAAGCTAGTAACCTCAACCATATTCAAGCAGGCCCGTTCAACCATGTTCAAGGTAAACATGGTATTCGACATGGCAATTTCAACCACAATGAAGGTTTTTAACAGCTAAAGAAAAACTGCGTAGTTTTAAAGTTCCTTTGAATGGATTTTGTTTAAATACATTTTGCCAACGTCTTTTAATTAACAAACCTCAGGCGTATGCGTGCTACATTTCAGCATTACTGGCTTTTCACTTTTACACGAGTGAGAACCGACTCCTGAGCTTTTGCATGAAAATAGAGTTGCCTCTGTTCCATCGCATTCGAATTTGGTCCACATGAACCTTTGTTTCCATGGAGCTTGTGATTTACTCGTAATAGGAACGTTCATTTCAGCATGATGGAACCCTAGTTGTCCACAAGCGACCTCAGCGTCCTTGATGTCCCAACCGTCACTGCAAACTGATCCCCATTTTCCTTCGCCATATTTCACACCAAGTAGACCTTCGCTGATGATATTGCCAGCCTGGTCGGAGTCCAGTTTTATTTGCAATAACTTGTTCTGAGTTGAGCAGGAAAAGATTCATAAAAGTTAGTTAAAACGAGAAAAAAAATTACTAATATACAGCGTGTATCAAAAACGTATACTGTTCAAAAATATCTGCTATTCTTGATAACACGCGAAATCTTTTAAAAACGTTCAGTAGTCCTGCTATGAAAGAGACTATGGAAAAGTGCACAATACGTACCTGGTACGACTTTAATTTAGTACTTGGAACGTTACATTTTACGCTAACGTCACCGTTGTACCGCGTGCAAACCGACTTGGTCGGATCTGTGTTTGTACTGCATTTTTCTAAGTGCCATGATTCTCCACTACATGTGATTTTCTGGATATCCTGTACGGTAAATAAAAGAACAATATTGGAAAGTATAGGAAAGTACTGGGAACTATAGGGAACTTTAGGAGATTAGCAAGCTATAGGAAACTGTACGAAACCGTAGAAAAGTATAGGAAAGGACAGGGTATTGTAGGAAACTGTAGGGAAGTTTAGGAAACTATGGGAAACTGTAGAAAATTGTACAATTAAACAAGAATGGATGAAGGAGAAACAATTGTTGAAGGAGAAAACAGTAAATGAAAGAGTGAAATCACCGATCAAACGAACCAAACTACCGACCAACCAGCCACTATCAATCAGCCAGCTAACCACTGTTCTCGCTTTTTAAGGAAATTTCCTTAAATTATGTTGTTTCTATGGGGGGTGGTGTTAGTTATAATGAGGAAATTATGCATTCTTTTCAAAAGTTCATTGTGGTCATCTTTCTCAACACCCCTCCCCCCGTAGGAACAGACTTATAGAAATTAATTGTGAGAACGCTGCATCCAACCAATGCACGAAAGAACGAACGGACGGGCGAGCAACCAGGGAAGGAATAGGGAGGAAAGGATAAGTGGAGAAGGAACGGAATAGGGAACAGGGGAATTATTTAAAAAGAGCATCGTTCACGAGGTTCAAATCGATATAAAAACCAGGGCTGAGTTGTTCAAAGGTGGGTTAGCGCTAACCCAGGGTTAAACGTTAACCCACTGTTTTAGTTGATTGTGTTAGAATCAACAGTTTTCTATAAAAATTCACACAATAACATTTGAACCAATTCACAACAGTTATGTCAAAAACCAACCAGGTTTCAACAGCCAGGCTCCAATAATGTTGCTTCTCAACTTTTCACTAATCCAGGGTTAAGCTAACCGAGCTTTTAACAACTCAGCCCAAGACGATAAAGTAGGTTCTAAACTATACCTTACTAGTTTGTTGTGAAGATCCTGTACCATTAGGATACTCATAAGCTGTACCAAAACCTAGTGATCTACACATGGTATGTGCTATGGTGAAATCCATTCGCTTATCACAAACTCTTGCCGATGCACGGGTAGGTCTACTCATTCGACCAACCAACACATGCTAAATAACAAAAATAAATGCAAAGCCTAGTATTTTATAAGACTGCCACCAATATTTTTGAAATTGGTTCCCCGTACTGTAGGCCTGAGAGAAACTAGCACTTTTTTCGAAAAAAAACGCGCAACGTAAGTCTCAATGACAATGTAAGTCGCTACTTTGAGGCGAGCATACCGATGTTCCTTAAGGCCGGTATTATATTCCTTCAGTGCAGAACTTAGGCAAAACGTTTGTCACGCTATATCTCCGAAACTAAGCGTCTGACGGCGCCAAAAATGGCTCAAGGACTTATTAAACAACTTTTTACGCCCCATCCCAAAAGCCTCGCTTTACAATGTAAATTTAGCAAATTGAACTAGATCTAACCTTCGGCTTTGTCGTTGAACATTTTAACAGTATTGGCGGCCAACTTCTGCATGAATGAGTTCCAAGTCCCGAGCTCTTACAAGAACGGAGCGAAGCCTCTGTACCAGCGCATTCAACTTTGGTCAGAACGTACTTTGGTTTTCTCCGTCTCCATTGAGCTTTTGAACTCTCCTTAACGTAAGGGAATCCTAGCTGTCCACAGGCAACCTGGGCGTCCTTTATGTCCCAGCCATCGTAGCACACATACCCCCACCTTCCGTCCCGGTATTTCACTCTCAAAATACCTTCACTAACAACATCGCCAGCGTTGGCTCTGTCATATGATTCTTCATCTAACTTGATCTAAATTAGACAAAAGACGTGAAGTAAATTACAGATGTGTACTTGGTGTTAAAATGTCGATGATAAATAAAATGAAAGAACAAATGAGAAACGTCTAAATGTATTTATTTTTCAGCTAGCTGGATCGGTTGAGACGACTTCTGCATCGTTCCATACGACTGCGGCGCAAAATAGTGGGCGACACTGCCAGCGAGCACAAGATAGCAGGGATGGATCTCCTAGCATTGGTTAAGGGAAGAGCAGGGGGTGCAAATTTACCTGTGAAGTATATATTTATGTATCAAGCAATAAAGCAAAAGCAAACAAATTTACAAAAATATCTTTCATGGGAATTTATGCTATAACCAATTAAATAGGTTATTAGAGTAAATAGGTTATTCAAGTATTCAACTCTATATTTTGTGTTGAGTGCTCATACAGTGCTTATGCAAAGTTATGACCGATAGTCAGACGTCCACAAAAGTAAAAAAAGCCCGACGCGGTAACCCCCGCAAAGAACCCACCGTAGACAGAGTGACATCTACTTCAAACTAGAGCACAGCCAGGAAAATCAGGCTAGTTCCATCTCTAAAGTCTCGTTCACAAATAGTTGTAATTGTTGTAATTCAGTGGGCGATTGTCACCGATCATGTTTTACAACAATTTACAACTATATGCGAACGTTAGTTGTAATTGTTCTAATTCAATCTGCGATGATCGGCGACTGTTGCAGAAAGTTGAACTCGGTTCAACTACAACAATTGCAACAGTCGCCGATGCGCCATATTTAATGTGAACATTTGTCGGCGACAGAAAAATGGCGCGTGATCTTAATAACCAATCAGCGTCCAGAGTTGTGTTGTCAAACAAGCAACTCACGAGATCTTCTGTTTCACACGTTCTGGGTTTTTCATAATAGAGCGATTTAGATTTCACGGCGTAAGCTCGAACGTGTTCACGCAAGAAATTTGACGAATGAGTAGCAACTACATGTACAGTTAAGTACAGTAAAAATTGTTTACGGTATACTTCGCGCCCGCATGCGCCCTGGCGACACAAATTGGCGATTATTGAACCGGGAATGCCTGCGTACTAGTGAGAATCACCCATTCAACCTGCAACAAAATGTGAACGTGATTGTTGTAAAACATGATCGGTGACAATCGCCGACTGAATTACAACAATTACAACTATATGTGAACCAGGTTTAAAGGAGACCTGATACAACGGTTCAAACTTGAAGTCTTTTCAAGTTTGCGTATTCGAGATCGCATTTACAGGCGAAGTTATGGCGGCAGGGGGGCAAAAACATTTTTGGAGCAATTGTAAATGGCAAATAGAATTAGAAGATTTTTAAGACAAAATTTGCGCATGCGTATCTTATAATAGTGACCCTTTAAAGATCACGTGGTGCCCTTTGAAAGGTCTTGTGAAACTTTGAAAATTTTTTCTTCGTATGCATTATCAACCCTTTCTCTACTACACCGGCCAAAACCGGCCACTTTAGCATTTTACTCTGTCTAACGCCAGTCGATTTTACTTGTCAGGGGTAGTGAAAGAGTTACAAGCTCGGGTGGTGAAAGGGTTAATGTGCGGAAATGAAAGCCCGAATAGACGGGTAATCTATACTTGCTCCAAGGTAATACTTTTGTTGTTAATAATGTAGCATTGACTAACATCTATGTCTGGTATCATATACGGCAAAGGTGGTTGTTTTAAAAGTTGTTCCATATGTGGCAGGCACATGACCCCAGCTAAACGCCTTCTACTGCAGGAAATTTGTCCCAGTCTTCTGTGGTAACAAGAGCTAAGTCTGTACTCTGAGCCATCACATCTCACTCTGTCCATCCAAATACGTTTGGTTTGTTGCCTGCCAAAAAACTCCCTGAATAGATAAAAAATAATAGACTTGTATGTAATGTAACTTAAATGTAGTACAACAGTAATAATAATAGTAATAATAACAGTAATAATACAATAACAATCACCATAAACATATTTTGATTATCTTGTAGGTATCTAGAGGTTAAATAGTTGACATTGACTATATAAATCGTATAAACAACGTTTATTAAAAAGGTTAAAAGACGTTTCGTTCGACAAAACAAAATGGCTTCCCGGGTTGTTTCGGTTACGGAACATGAAATTGAGTGAATTAATAAGTATATATTATATCAGTGTAGTAATAGTGCAGGATGTCAGTACCTCGACGCTGCGCCTACCGTACGGTATTTACCCCCACTTCGGTAAGTATCTGCAATGTCGCCGATGACGGCGACACATGTTCTCATATACTGAAACAGTGTCGCAGGTGGTATCGGAGGCATGGTCGCCGGCACACCGGCGGCATATGTGAACTAGGCTTAAAGGGATATGGCAATATATTTTTTTATCGTCGCAAATGAAAGAAATCTTAAAATTATTTAATAACTTACTTTA
>JAOBAZ010256171.1:0-15817 GCA_026546875.1 Pteroeides caledonicum
GTTAGAGCAATGGCCGGACCAGGGAGAATGCATACTGCATATATTACTGTCAATTTCATATTACAATGTAAACGTCCATGTTTGCGTGTCTATTGCTTCAGTCGCTTTCTTTTTGCATTCGGCTCTTCGACATCGCCAATGTCCAACTCATCCCAATTATGATCAAACCATTCATCTTTTTCACAGTTTTGCGCTGTTATATCGTCACTGTTTTCTAATTTACTCGTTGAAGAAATCTCTGAACAAGATGCACCTGTCCTATCAGATTTTTCGCCCTTTTTACTAGATGTTAACCTCTCTGTTTTATCTTCATTTGTCTTCGTACTTTCTAAAAGGTTACATTCAGCGAGAAAATCTTCATCAGAACATTCCACCAGTGATTCGAACAGATCTTTTAAGTTCCTTTGCTTTGGATCCTAATTTAAACACGAAAAAATGACACAACATTAATAACATGTGATAGCCAAAAATCTAAACTGTTTTCTTTATCAGTGGAGAAAAAAGCTCGACAACGTCGTTCACTAAAAATAAAAGTGGATCTGTAATACAGGCTTCAAATTTTCGTTTTGGCTAGTCTTGATTTGGCCCTTGGTCGGAGCTGTATGCATGCTGCTTTAAAGTAATTATGTTTTGAAGGAGTATTACCATACGCCATCTGGTTCTCCCCCCTATACGGGGGAGTTAGGACATCTATTGTTTTCATGTTGTAACGAAAATGGCGGAATACAAAAGCAAAACAATAGATGACCACCATTTATGATTCCAAGTCGACTAAATTCAAAGGATTCGTTAACAATGGATGACTTAACTCTCCCTTTTAGAGGGCCCCGATGTACAGTACCAAAAAGGACATATTTGCCATATCACATAAAATAAACACAATGACATAAAGCACTAACTCTGGAAGCAGTTTAATTACACTTCTGTGCATTTATGCTATAGATTAGTTTCCAATCTTCCGAAATATTTTTGGTTTGCTTCCAAATTTTCGACTTTAGTTATTGCTACATTACTCACTGGATGTTAAAATGAACAACTTATTTGACTTAGCTAACAAATATTCTTACATCAAGAACATATCAGCATTTCTTAAAGCTCCATACCTGTAACTCACCTGAAATGTTTTTTTCTCTAACATTGAAAAGTTTTCCTTGTTTAGGCCAGCTTCGCTGAGCACGTCCATTTTTTTCTGAATAAGAGGCCTATAGAAAGGAGGTATGAGGTGTAAGCAAGGTAACCAACACAACAATTTAGTCGTACTATGTAAATATTTTCGCGTTTATAAACTATAAAAATAACGAATTTCTCAAGAAATGTATGATGATAATTATTTGAAATTTGCATAGCATGCACGATGAAAATTTTGGCCAGACTTCTCCACTGGTAAGTTCATGGGAATACGTAAATACATGTGTACAAATGTATAAGACAAAATAAAACATTGAGCAAAAGGACATTGTTTTCAATCTTTCTTTGTTTTCGCGGTGAGGTTTACGTCTGACTTGGACGACATCACCTTTCATTTTCACTGGGAATACATGCGTTGTTTGATCGATTCTTCACAATTAAAGCAGACGTAGCAACTGACGAGAAACTGCCGAAATGCACCTTGCACATTTTACTTGGTCTATACATATATTTTTATTAGGTTTTAATTTTATATATCTCATAATTCTCCTTTTTTATAGTTTACCACTTACCATAGCATAGTTCTATAAAAAGACCTTTCTGGTGCACAATATTTCAAAACATAAGTTACGAACAAACGAATGCATCAACAGTAACTGACGTTTTACAATTACTTACCACAAATAATCATCAGCAGTCTTTTTAGCAAGAAGATAATGAATAACAACTGCATTTTTTTGGCCTATTCTGTATGCACGATCTTCTGCTTGAACAAGAGCCTAAACCAAGTAAATAAAATAACAAAACAGTTTCAACAAAAAAAAGAATACATCTACAAAGCCTTGGATGCGCTTTCAAATATCACGTTTTAGCATATACTCATATCTTGTTTAGTTCTTGAGATAATTATAATTCGTGCTTTTTCTAGTTCGCCATCTTAGAACAATTTTTAACCTCATTAACTTCGGATTTGATGACGTCATGTGCTGGTTACACGTCTCCCCGTGCGACGGAGTCAAGTGTTTGTTTGACGGTTTCCATAGCAACAAGTAACAGCGAAGTGTTAGGATAACATTATCAAGTTAGGTATTGTAATGTGGTCTTCAAGATAAACGTTTGCGTGATCCTGCACTTGACGTCACTTTTGCATTACCGGTAAAATCCAAAATGGCGGACGAGAGTAAAATTTACTGAAATTTGAAATGAAATATATGGAGAACTAAGGGAGATATGACAAACCTGTAAAAGTTACTAAACAGTTTTAAGAGTTCTTTCATTTGAGACAAAAATTTTGTTGCCAATGTCCTCTAAGCAATTTGATTGGTTACTCCAGTTCGGAATATATAACATTCCGAGTTTCAGACGAAACAAAATGGCTCGGTTTATTTCGGTTACCGAAGATGAAATTGAATGAATTAATGACGATATATTATAAAATAATAGTTTAAATGCTATATGCTAAAACAATGATTCACCACAGTGTCGGTAAATAATGTCCGACACTATTCATCTCCACTTCGGTGAATAACTGTAAACATTACATAACATGTACATTTACAAACATAGTATTGTACTCGGAGACTGAGTTGCAATCTATTGATTAGTTCGCCCGTATTGCCAAATTGTCTGTGTCTGGAAAAACACACCTTAAACACACATCATATAAAGATAAGAATAACTAGTGTTTGGGTTTATTCTCAAAAATGTCATATATACGACGGCCCGCTGTGAAAGGCTTCTCAGCCTGTCATGTTACAGGTACATACATTAATATCCCGTCTGATTTCAAAATAAATCCTCAAATGTGATTGGCTATTAAGCGGTCACATTTTTCCATACCGGCCGATTGCTTTGCCCAAAAACATTGAAATGGAAAAAAGTTTTAACCTGCTATATTTAGAGATTTATATTGGTCCGTATATAAAAAATGTATGCCCGAGATTGTAAAGGAATTTTCACGACCAAAAAGCTCCTAAATAACATGTTGTAGGTTAGTACGTAAACAGTAAAAGTTATAATCAAAGTTTATTAATGTAATTACCCCAGGATTCCAAAACAATTCAGCAAAAACGACACATGTTGCCTCAGTTAAAGTGAGTCCTAAATAAATAAAGAAAAAGCGATTGACAACATTGGAAGTATGCTTTTTCATCATTTCTTTTATTGAAGATGACGAACGTAATCAAATCTTACAATGGAAGTGAAATATCACGAAAACAGAAAGTGATCTGTAAAATGTTATTAAATAGTTCAACGAGTTCTTTCATTTGAGACAAAAAATAGGTTCTCTCAACGACCTTCAACTCCTGAATGGTAACACCTTCCCCTAACTCCCACGACTCAAGATAATTTTGTCGTAAAATTGACTATGAGTTATGAAAAGGAGATCACAAAAAAACGAATCCGTTACGATACCAGTATTGCCGGGAAGGAGTACTAATCTCGTATGATGAAAATGTCCCCATGATTGTAACATGATTGTAACCTGAAAAATCTAGTTTGTGGAAAGTTGTCAAACCTGTGTTAGCAGCTGTAAGTGATAGAACAGCCACTCTTGTTTCCCAGTCTCTTTGAAACTGATCACACAAATGCTGTCGTTTTTCCGAAGGCGTTTTCCCATCAATTCGAATGTAAACAAATTTCTATTGATAAATGAAATACAAAGATAAATTAAAAATTAATCAGTTTTTCATACAAAAATCTTTTCTGATGAAAACTTCAAGCCATTCACTTTTACACAAATGTTGTAAGATCTGGTGCCTAACTAGGATTTTATGCCCCAGGAAAGCCGTAAGTAAAATCCTTATAAACATATAACATAAAACCATAACTTGAACAAAGCCAGCAATTAACGGAAAGTTTACCCCTGAAACCTCACCTAAATTAGTAACAGTTGGAGCCAAGAAAATGTAACGCAAACAAAATGTCGTACATGCATTGCCATTAATTTCAACTTACTTTTTTTCTTAATGATTCACAAATAACATCAAGCATTTCATGATGATGAGCAAAAACAATAATTTTATGTCCACCTTCCACAAGATCAATAATATACTCCCTAAATTACGTTTGACAAAAAAAAGTAAAACCCAGTTTGAAATTGTCTGGGTAACAATATTATGTACTTATGATAAACTATATTTTACTTAATAACAATGATTATAAAAAACGGTAATTTAACACCACGAAAAAAACCCCAATTATTTGTTTGAAAATAATCATTTTACTGTTTACCAGAAACATTTCCATGAGTCGCTTACGTATATGATGCTTGACAAATAGATTACATTTTGCAGTCCCATCCATCCTCGACCAAGGGCAATTTAGACTATTAAGCTTGCATATTAACTGAGCAAAACGTGAACAGATGTAAACTGGACCCAAGATTGTTCTACTCACTTTACTGCTTCAGCTTTTACAGAACATGTTTCGGTAAAATATTCAAGAAGGACGGAACGTTTGTCATTTTGCTGCAAAATAAATGATGAAAAACTGGTACAAAATACTTCCTAATACAAACCATTTAGCGTTGCAATCAAGAAATCGTATATTTATATAATGGTTAAAGCTTCTAGTTCTAACAATTGTCATGCTCGTTGAACGCCAATTTATTGTTCTTTCATAATTTTCTAATTTTCCCAAAATATCAGCTTGTAGTAACTATAGTAGCTAAAGCTCCATTTATACGATACCATTAGTTGTATGCGGTTCGTATCCTGACATATGAAAAACAGTGCTACGCCATGTCTCTCAACTCAACAACCAATAGCGAGTCTAAAACCTGATCCTTTTTCTCTGCTCACTCAATCACATACGCAAGGATACAAATTGCACATAACTAATGGGCCTTGCAGTAAAATCAAAAAACTTGTAATACTCATAGTCAGTTTTTTACACTGTAATTATACATCTAGTTAGTTTTTGACACTAATTATATGGAATTAAATCTTTATAAATTTATTAAAACTTACGGAAGATGCTTTAACAAGTTTTTTTTCAGTTTTTGATAACGCTTTATCTTTGATAAGTGAAGGGTCAAGAAGAACCTGAAAAATATAAGGAAACATTGTGTGAAAATAGTGGAACAATGTGTCCAGATAGTGAAACATTGTGTGTAGTAATAATGAATCTTTGTGTGGGAATTGCGAAACATTGTGTGAAAATGGTGGAATATTGTGTGTGGATAGTGAAATATTGTGTGTGGATGGTGAAATATTGTGTGTGGATGGTGAAATATTGTGTGTAGATGGTGAAATATTGTGTGTGGATGGTGAAATATTGTGTGTGGATAGTGAAATATTGTGTGTGGATAGTGAAATATTGTGTGTGGGTGGTGAAATATTGTGTGTGGATGGTGAAATATTGTGCGTGGATGGTGAAATATTGTATATGGATGGTGAAATATTGTGTGTGGATAACAAAATATTGTGTAGGAATAGTTTAACTTTATAATATATAGTAAACAACACAACTTACTATTTCTCGGGTTTTTGATGGCAATTGATCGAGAACGACCTTTTTTAGTCGCCTAAACAAAATTTGGATTAATTATGTTGTGCAAATGACGTTAAAAAATACACCAAGCAATTGTATTCTAATTCAAGTGACAATAATCACCAAGTTTGTCTTAGTTCTTTATATAAAAGTCGTTAAATGAGACACATAGATAACTTACTGACAGTGCAATTTCTGGTTTTGGGGATGTCTGACTGTTTGGTACGTCAATATTACGAACTTCGACATCTGGGCTGGGTATAACATTTTAACACATTAAGATATTAGTTCTATTTGTGGCTTCGATCCTCAAAAATACGTGAAACGGTGAATATATAAATGTAAAGAATGTTTACTGATTATGGACCATTTACGTATCAAAAATTGACCCATTTACGTATCATAAACAAATTGAACCACTTCGAAAACAAAGAAAAATTGTGAAACCACAAAACGAGTTAAAATGTATTATGTAAATAAATAAATGGATGAATGGATGAATGAATGAATGAATGAATGAATGAATGAATGAATGAATGAATGAATGAATGAATGAATGAATGAATGAATGAAAACAACGGAGTACTGTGCAATGGTTAATTTTGATAAGATTAAATATAGGTAACCAGAACCAGAACGCGGTGTAGGATATCAAGAGCCATTCAATAAAACAGAGAGAAATGAAACAGAGTATTGAGTGTACGCTAGTAATCAGGGTCAGGCAAGGTGTGGAGATTACAGGAGCATTAGAATTGAAGCTATTTCCAAGGACTTCCAAGGACGAATTTTGAAAAATTCAAGAACAGGTAAAGCCACGTGTTGGCTGAAAAATGCGAGTAGAGAACCAAATAAAAGAACATTCGCGCGCTAACCGAATAAGTTTACAAAATCCTGATCTGGAATAAAATTTAACATTAGCAAAGGATATTCTAGCATTTCTTAATAAATTTAAGGAAATTCAAGTCCTTTAAATTATATATTTTTAATTCGAACATGCTTGTAAAAAAAAAATGATGAATAATAATAAAATTATAAATAATTATAATATATATATATATATATATCTATATTTATCTATATTTATATATATATAATAAATAAGAAAGATATCTTCATTTTTTACAAGCGTATTCAAACTCGTTACCATGACTAAATCCTTATTTTATTATTTCAAATTCAAGGACTTTAAAGCCCATTCAAGTTTTGAACGAACCCTATCAGGGTCATATTGCAATTGATTGGATTAACGGAAAATAATTTGATCATTTACCAACCTTATCATGATATTCTCTTCTAAAATTAATTGTAATTCCTCCATATTTGACGAACCTGAGTAATCCCAACCAAAATTATTCTACAGAACACAAACAAAACAAAACAAACATGTAACTCACTGTCCATCCTAATTTCTGTACATTATTTTTTAACCATCATTAGTGAAAGGCAAGGTATTGGAACTAATTGTAACAAATAAGAAATTTAACTACGGTAACTATAATTTCTCCGTATTTGACAAACTCCAGTAATCCCAACTGAAATTGTCGTACAAATACACAGAGAACAGAAAACTCGTAACCCATTGCCGCCAATCCTAATTTACGTACACTATTTTTTACTAAAACGCAACGTATTGGGATCTCGCATTTAGTCTGGTCTTATTGCACTGTCTTAATCAGTGATACGCTTAAAACGAAGCTGTACAACATTGTCATTTTTAAGGTATTTTACAACGTGGAGTAGAAAAAACATAACAACCATTCGGACTTTTTTCCCAGTAAAACCACTGAACGTCTACTATTTAACGAAAAAATAATCCTTAAACAAGGTTTGCTTTATGTCTATATAGTTTTTCTGAGCTCAAGGTTCATGCAAGTTGGGGTTAAAAATAATTAAAGACTTTTAATTTTTAAGTTTTCCAAGTAATGCATGTTAGCAAAAGTGTTGTGGATTATAATGACAAAATGAGGCTCGAATGATGGCAGTTGTTAAACAATGAGGTATTAAACAAGACGGGTTTTTTAAGCGCGTGCAGAAAAACTTTGCCCACCACCCCATAATTTTCGAACACCGCCAGAAAAAATAAAAAAAAAAACGCGTATAAGTTGTTTTTGTTATTATATTAGTTTTATTTAAACAAACTTTTACATTTGACTGATGCACCCCCTAGAGTCTTGCTTGTCAGATGAGCATTGATCCGCTCCTATATTAACAGTCGTCCGTACAATTATATTACCCTATAAATACTACTATGAAAACGATTTGACACTTATTTTTAACTTACTCGCATGATAATTATGCAGCGTTAATGCACTTTGAAACACCAAATATCCTTAAGGTTTTTTAAACAATTCAATTTTGTATTCTCAAACTTGTTTTAATCACGTAAACATATCTTGTTTTATAAAATAAAACACACTCCGACAAGTAAACTCACCCTGATTACTCAATATATGAGGAAACAACAAAACGAAATTTTCTTATGAAACTTGTAATATTTCGACCTTATTTCAAAGTCATCATTTTTTTTTATATCCTGTTTTTTTCAAGTACTTTTCAAACGCCCTTGACATCAATTTTTCAAATTAAGCCGATTCCAAGGAGCCGAAGCACCTTTTTGTACGCTGGGCACAATGTATAAACGCCATTCTCTAATCGCAAGAAATCAAACATACTGCAATCGTGTGCTTAAAAACTTGTGTTTAAGGAAGTCAATCTTGTTTGAAGGAATTGGTATGTCTTGGTTCAGGCACAGTTCTAGTTTACAACTAAAAGTACACAAGGTTTCTAATATTCGAAAAATAATACATATGACTAAAATCTAAATAATTAATATACCTTGACCGCAGCACAATAACGCAATCCAAAATGATGATATGACGGAAATAACCGAGGATTTACAGCTGAAATTTGAGTGTACAATTCAGCTGGACGAGACAAGGCTGGAGTACCTGAGATAAGGATTGCATGAGATGTTGTCTAGAAATAAAAGAAAATGTTATTAAACGTCTTTGTATTTGGTTTATCACCTAGAAATGATGTGCTTCTTTTAAAACCAGAATTTTTTTGTATTGTAATATATTTCTGTTCGAAAGTTATACTCCCTTTACTACAAGGCCTGTTTAACGCCAGACGGTTTCACTTGCCAGAACAAACATCTACTGAAATTGTTGAACGGTTGACAATGCATGCCTGTACAAAAAGAAATTTTCGTCTTGGCAAAAGGAAATTTCAGTTTGGATCTTCAGTGCTGTATCTGGAAAAGTCTGGATGTTTGATGTGTAAACATTTTTTCACTTGATTATTGTACTAATAACAACTTCTGGTCACGAAAATGTTCGTCTCGGCCCAGCATACCTACAGTCATGTCACAATGTCCTTCTGTCAATTTCTTAGTAATCTTTTCCTGTTAAGGTGGTCTAAGACGGATCAGAGATGGTGCCAGGATTTCCGCGACACAGGAGTTAAAGTCTAAATCAGAAGATTTCGTGGCCACTCCCATTAGATATTTTATTTATAACGCTAACAGTTTTAGCGGGCAATAATTAAAAGCTGGAACCAAATTTATGTGGAATAAACTCATTTATCTACCAGGCACTTCAGTATTTTACTTGGCCTAACAGAGCTGTACAAGAGGTCGATATTACCTTTAGTAATGGTAAAATTGCCTTGGTCCTTTCTGCTTTAAGATTTTTTATTTTATGACATTCATCCTAACATGAAGAGATGACAGAATTTAGAAAAATAAATGACGTTTTTTACTTCCAAACTCTGCCCCGTTATCACTGAGTTGATAATAATTCAAGTTCACCTCAAACATACAACTTTATTTCAGGCAAAAGGTTATCGAATAATTTCGTGACTAAATTTGAGCGAGCAAACGTGTGTATTGTAGGAGATATAGGCGTTTGAAGAACAATATCCGAGTAAGGGGGAAATTATTAAAAGCATCGACGTTAAACAAGAATATCTCTCAGAGTTTTTACCGTATAAGCTTCATAATTTGGTAGGCAGTTTTTCTCAATGTATACTTTACGATTATGAAGAAAGAAAATTTTCGAATTTTATGTTTCAGATGACCTTTAAGAGCTGTTAAGAATAGTTGTATATAACACAACCAGCGACATTGCCGTTTAACTTTATAGGAACTTAGTCTGACTTTGATTTCAAACTAGTTATAGCCTTACTGGTTTGCATTATGTATAAACTGATTATATCATTCCACTATAGCGCATGTAAAAAATATTCTTTCATATCTCAAACGTCATGACAGATATCGTGAAGGCGAAGAGTGGCAATACGGGGTGCACAACAGGTTACCAAAACCGGTTGTGTACCGTAGTCCGCTACTCGGCGCAGCCACATTCAGGAAAGCCCAGAAAAATCCAAGGTACAAGTCAAAACTTGAAACGCAGATAGAAAACTTGACAGAGTTTTGTTTTAAACTAATTAGTACCAGTAGCTTAAATATAAACTTATCATTGTATCTGTGTTGGTTGCTTAAAGTTGTAAATATATCAAAAAGTGGTAGCCAATACAAAACATACCGCTATTATGACTTGGTAACCTTGACTTTGTATTGAGCTAATTTGTTTGACAAGAAGATCGTAACTGGTAATATTGACAAGTCCAGCATTGGGATCATCTTTGCCAGTTAAAACAACGTTAATCAAATCTGGTTTTAAAGATGGCAGCCAACGAATAAGAGCCTAGGAAAAAATAGAAAAATAGTTACAAAATGAGATAGTGAAAAGAGGTATACTGACAAATGAGTGAAAAGTTTTCCTGACGTTTCGACCTCTCACCTTCATGAGAGCAAACTAGGATTTTAAAACGAAATAGTGTTGCTTTTATCCTGGTGATTTGCACATTCATTACACGTGTCGATGTGGTAACAATAATAAATGACTCACATGCGTCCACCCCAGCCCTCTACTCAACCAGTGAGCTCGATTTATATAACTGGAGAGAGATCTCGCGGACTTTCGCAGTAACGTAATTACCTGAATCCGACGCCAATTTTTATAATTGTAGTAGGTCATTTAAAGTCCTTTTGCTCGGTGTCGCACGTACGAAACTGCGCAAACGACCGAGCACATATCGAGTAATAACATATCGAGCTCACTGTACTCAACTTACACACGATTGGCTCTAGTTACATGTGGACCGGACTAGGACTACCATAAAAGCAATACCATTTTATTTTCGAACCTCACTTTGCTCTAACGAATGATCTTCGTTCGAAACGTCAGCGAAACCCTTCACACATTCAACTCTCTTACTGCTAACTTAAGATCACCTTTTACTCAATTGTTCCGAACTTCGTACCTAAGTTCCGAATTTCGTCCCCAAGTTCGCAAGTTCAGTGCAAACTTGGTTGGGAAGTTAACTACGAAGTTCAGAAGTTCATAATAATAATCACAAAACGGTTTGTAAACTGGGCGTTTGACTGGCTACTTTTGCTTTAGTAGCCAATCATAGACGGTTATAAACCAGTTTGTGAATCTCATTACGAACTTCTGAACTTCGCAATGAACTTCACAACGAAGTTCACACTGAACTTGCAAACTTGGGAAGGAAATTCGGAACATTTTGGTGAAAAGTGATCTGAAATGAGCTGTTAAAATATTTACCACCTTCAAAGTTTCCTGGATGTCGGTCAAGATGAAAGCAGAACTCCGACATATAACTACTTGTTCAGCTAATCTTCAAATGTTCAAGTGTGTAGGAAATCGACAAATAAATTTTGTACGGTAAGAATAAGTTTGAAAGTGCCAACAACTATATTTAAGACGTTACAATTTGATATCTTTGTAGCATCTTCAGACCGGAAAAAATGAAACTAACAGTGTTTTAAATGTTCTAAAAAGTTAACTAACATCTACAATAGTCAACATAATCGAAAATTGAATCTTGAAAATATAACTTATTTGCTCAACAGGTCCCAAAAGTAAAGTCCGGGTCACACGTGCGATTTATTTCTCGCGCAGGCAACACAACGGGTCAAATTCCATTGCGTTGCCTGCGCGGCTGAAGTGGCGACACCGCCAGATTACAATTGGGGCACCTGAGATTGTCATTCTCGCGCAGGCAACGCAATAAAATTTGACACGTTGCGTTGCCTGCGCGCGATATAAATCACACGCGTGACCCGGACTTAATCCTCACTCGGATACATACTATTCTATATTTTTTGAACAATTGAGCAATTAGAATATTTTTAGTGGATTAATTTTTGTTTAACTATTATTAACTACTAATTAACTATGTAGCTGTAAATTAACCTTTTAGAGTATTCAAAGAGCTTCTAGCTGATCTGACCGCGTGAGCAAAAGGACTGGAACTAGCAAGAAAATAAAAATCTATTCTGTTGTTTTTAATCACTTATATCTTTGCTTTTCGTTGATGAAACTTGCTAAAACTTAGTAATTATGTTTAATAAAACAATTTGGGGACGAAATATATTTCAAGCAAAAATTAGCTGTTTTGATCGCAAAATGGATTTCTATTTGACAACTAGTACCAGTCCTTTTCCGTGTTTTCAGATCATCTGGTTGTATGTTAATACTTATTTTAGACAAGATGGTACATAAAAAAGCCAATGAAAAAATTTTGCCGTTTATAATTAACAACTACAGCAATTAGATAGTTCTACGAAACGTTAAATTTCACATGTTTTTCCGCAGTCTTAAAAAGACAATGTATTTTGCGGAATAGTATATTTTGCTCTACTCACCCTTCTCCATGTCATTCGAAGCGATGAAGGAACAACAATGAGAAGTGGCCAGTGTTTCTTGTAATAACATGCCACTGCTATTGCTTGGATAGTTTTTCCTAAACCCATGTCATCAGCGAGAAGAATTCGGCCATTGTGTTTAATACTAAAACTTTTTGAAAAATAAAACAAACGTTTTAAAACTTAACATTTAAAGAAGAATATTCGTCTTACTTAAAGGGCTTATGAAGCGTGATTTGATCCAAACGTTTTATCACTAGATACTGAAGATCATTTAAAATATACAGGTATTACTTTTATAAAACTTTGCTACCCTACTTCGTTCTTGAAGTATTGAGGTTTGTTTGATATGCAAAAGACAAATTTAGTACATCGCATTATACGAGTTTGCGCAGAACGCTTTTTGCGTGTCTAATGAATTATGTACTGAAATAAATATGTTTTACTCCCGGTTCTATGTATCTACACAGCGCGTGAAATATTTTAGGAAGTGTTAGTGCAGTGTTTAGAAGTACAGTAAGATCCGATAATAAAAAAACACCAAATTGGTTTCCTTGTTTAGACACTCTTGTGTTATTAAAAATATAGATCTATATAATTGCATTGTAAAATGAAATGTGGTGACGTCATTTTTCATTCATACTTAGTCTAGGCGTTGTCTTGTCGCCACCGACGAGTCATTGTTTACTTGCAACGAGTGCCTGGACGGTTCACAAAATATTAGTTTGGCAATGAGATAAAAAAGTGATAAATCAACAGACTTAATTAAATATTGGTCATTTTTATTATAAAACGTGAAACCAATTCTGCCTTCACGAGCGTTTGCGGTCTATCCTAGATAAAAATATTTGACAACTCTTACATGATTCCTTCCCGTTGAAAAGGCATTAGCCCTTCAACTAGTTTCTCATCAATCAATTCCCAGTTTATTTCACTACATGATATAATGTCATCTTCAGGCTTTTGTTTCTTACTTAAAAACATTTTCAAAACGCCATTCGGTACACCAGATAAAATCACTTCTTTTGCTAATGGTTTACACAATTTAACTAAAACAAAACAAAACAAAACAAAACAAAACAAAACAAAAAATTACAATTATTGCAACAAACTAAATTGCACATTTATTGTTTAGTTTCTAGTTTAGGAGAATGTAGTCTTTGGTATATTGAAAGTAGAAACGCAGCGAAATTTCGCCTAAACATTTCATTTTTGCATGCTAATAATCATCTAAAATAACGAACCACCACTTATGTAAAACTTTGTAACCTTGACTCATTTATGAGATATCCAGGTTTGTTTGATATAAAAATACCATACTTATAACATCATATTTTACAAGGCACAGTTATTGGAGGTTTCCAAAATATTTTATTCTTAGGTCTTTCCAGTCATAGCCACATAGATCCAGTTCGAGAGTTTTGTGTACTTCTGTCAAGTACTCGCAGAGAAAACCGTACTTCTAGTACAAACTTATTATGCAATGTCATGTCACGTATGATATTTGCATTTGAAACAAACGTGAATATTTAACAAACGAAGCACGATAAGCTTTAGTGCGCACTAATAAAATGTTTAGGCGAGGTTTTCACTTTAAGAATACAGACAGTTACCACTTGCAACAACCTTGCTTTATTCACTGGTTCCACAGATTCCATCTACTTTATGTTAGTAAGTTAGTGTTAGTGGTTTGTTTGAGAATGGTTTAAGGATGTGCCGGTCCGGATTCCGGTAATTTTGCGATATCCGACAGCATCCGGATTCGGTAATGTGGTATCCGGCGGTATCCGGTAATTTTCTGATATTCAACAGTATCCGGTATCCGGTAATGTATATCCGGCAGTATCCAGTAATTTTGCGATACCTGGTAGTATCCGGTAATATCCGGTAATGTGGTATCCGGCACATCCCTAAAATGCTTGTATTTGGTACTGTAGTTTTTCGAAACAAGTGTCCTTACCAAAACCGCCTGGATTACCCACTATGTCTTATGTCAAATAATTAATCAATTGATCATCAAGTAATATCATCTTTGTTAAAAAAAAAACTTACTCAGCGTTTCGTGTTCTTCCAAAGCAAAACTCCACGTCCTTGTTTTGGCATCTAAAAAATAAAAACCTGAGCTACTGTAGCTTAATGGTACTTAATAGTACTTAATGGTACTTATACCTATGGTAGCAAACGATAACCCAGATTACCAAAAACTTAAATACCTGTGCACAGACATTGAATGGGTTTCATAAATTTGACATCGACTTCCTAAATTTGACTGTGTATCGGTATAATTTTTATAATTGGTATAATTGAAGTGTATATATAAAACAAACATTATCATTGTGTTGTCTTGAAGACCTCTTAAAATGGTTTTGTAAGTTATTTCACAGTTTTTCGTTTACTTCCTTCGTTGTTGAGATATTTCAATTTGTTTACGACGTAGTTCAGTTTTGCGTAAAATTTTGCAAAAGTTCATTGTGCTCCTTTTGAACCATTTTTTCCAATAATCTGTTTCAGAATTACTCATAATTGGCTCGTGAAGTTCCGCAAACGATCCTAATCAGGAAAGTTTTTTCCGTTGTAAGACAATCAACGTCATCAAGAAAACGCCGATAATTTTTGTCATATCCTATAATGACGTCACTTGGGCAATGATTTTTTTCTCATATCACATCATTGATGTAACAACCCCATATTTGGTAAGGAAAGAATTGATCTAAGATTTCACGTTTAGTAACGAATCAGAGGCGAGAATTCTTTTAAATGCAATACTGCTCAGAACTAACCTGTAATTCCGAACGCATCCGAAACGCCTTCTAGGACGCGGCTGGAACGCGTCCTAGAAGGCGTGTTTCATTGCAAAAAAATTGTACTATATTTCATAACGCACACGTAACAAACGCGTTCCGGAACGGGCAAAGAACACGTTCTGAAATGCGTTTTTCATTAGGTTATTTTTGAGCAGTACTATAATAATCGAACTTCCGTTGAGTCATGGTAGGAATTAAGGACCTTAAGCAAGATGACACTAAAATTATTAGTAAATTTTTAAAAAATGATCGCAGTCGCCAGAGCTTCTTAGTATTCTATAAAAAGAGTGTTATATACAGGGTAATACACATTGGTGGTCTTGATAAGATGTTAATAATGAAAAAAAAAAACAGCAGCTAACACAGGTTCTTGAGAAAATGACGTTCTAAAATTGTCAGTACGTTCGAATTAATGTTCTACGCAGAACAAGAACACCATTTTGAATACACTTGGAAATTCATTTTATTCATGTTTTTCAATTCGTTGAGAAATTCCATCGTGTTGACGTCATCGTTCCAACATTCACCTTGTCATTGCTTAAGGTCCCTAATATCGAATATCGAACTTTTTTTATACCAAACCAACGCAGCTTGATATTTGCCGCTATACCGACCACACATTCGGTTATTAGTTAGTATATATAGTAGCTAAGATCGG